>CM034153.1:418354394-418613970 GCA_019776745.2 Taxus chinensis
AACCAGGTTCTTATTTGAAGACTCATCTTGTCTATTTACTTAAGGTTAATGATTATAGGAATGATACAATGAAATCCCATACACATAATAGAAATCAATTATTTTGTAAGAAGAAAAAATTAGGGCATTATCTGTGATAATTTAATGTGGTAATCTAAATTGAAATAATATATTTTCTTTAATAAAATTGTAGATAACTTCATAGTGGTCATTTTCATAAGAAATGATTCTACCCACTTTGTAAAATAATATCTAGCAGTGAAGACATGAGCATGGCCAACATTTGAGTGTGGATTAATAGTACTGGTGAATTAAGTCCCCACTTATGAAAAGGTTTTTCAATAATAATAGGACACAATGGTAAATGTGATAACTTGGGTCTACCCATAAATGTCTAACAACCCTCACGTTTGGAAACCCATTTAGCTATATATTTGGAAAGAGTGGGCCAATAATAACCTCCTCTCATAATGTCTGCTATGGATGAATGCCCTAACCCTCATGACTTCCATGGAAACCCTGCTCCAAACTTTGGTAGTGGATGCTCTGGAAAGGTCTATAAAGGTGTGGGAGGATACGGGCTCAGGAGATCTTGTGCCAATGATAATTTTCTATCTCGAACAACCTTGTTTGTTAGTGGTTTTGGAGGCTCTGCAGGGCAGAACAATTAAAGTCCTTTGCTGTAAAAAATGAATGTTTTAACACCTGCTCTTATTTCCCCTACTTCTGCTACTATGACAAGGGGTGTTTTGAAGAATGGTAGTGGTTATTCATCTGGATATCCTTTGAAGGGAAACTCCTCTAATGTAGGCATGCCTATCTCTCCCTCACTATCTCAGATCTTACCTTCAGGAAGTATTGACAGTTTTCTGGATGCTACGAGTTTGGGGGCTCAAGGTAGAGCCAAAATCTTCGCTGATGTGACTAAATCCTCTACATTCCCTCTTATAAAGGCCATGAATCATGCCAAATCACCCCCTTATGTGCATTTTGGCCCAAATATTTTGAAAACAGAGGCTTATTTCAAGGAAAAGGGCATTATTTGCAGATTCAATAAATTTTGTCATGGACTACCTTCTCTCGATGAATGGATCTCTTCTTCTTGGAAGCCATTAATGGATAGTAAAGTGGATATTTACCCTTTAACTAGAGGTTTTTTCATTGTTGTATTTAATATTAGCTTTGATAGAGATTTATTTTTTGATAGATTGTGGGATTTTCACTCCCACTTTCTACTCATGAAGTCATGGTTTCCTTGTTTTAATCCAGTCACTGAAACTTTCCAAATCAAACATGTTTGGGTCCGTCTACCATATATTCCTCTACATTTTTGGGACAAGAAATGTTTAACCGCCATTAGGGTCACTTTGGGTAAAACCCTAGCTATCGACATAAAAATGACCTTGTATGAGTATACTACGTATGCTTGCATTTTAGTTGACATGAACACCTCAACAGATTTTCTTGCTTCTGTTGATCTTTTGGTTGAGGATATAATATGGACTCAAAAATTAGACTATGAAGGTTTTCCTTTCAGATGCAGAACCTACTTTTCACTTAACAATTTAGCCGTGGATTGTAATAATGGGAAGAAACATGCAAGTAGACACACTTCTTAGTGGAAGAATGCGGTGTAGACACCAAATTTAGGTCTTATGATGCCTTGTGCCCCGCATCTCATCTCGCAACCTAACCCTACCTCACCACCTAAACCTTACACACTTAATTATTTATTAATTACCTTATAATTAATAAATCCACATCTCAAACCCTGCCACCTCACCTCACCACCTCACCATGACCTAGCCCTAACCCTAAACTAAATTAATTAAGACCTATAACTTGGTCTAAACCCACACCCATGACTCATCACCCCTCACCCGCATCAAAACAAACCTAATAATGACTTGACCAAGCCCACAACTAATCCCTTGGGAGAAAAGGAGGGAAAGTTGGCTATTTTACTAAAAATAGCCAACTTTGACCTAACCGACATCGGTTCCTACTCAACTGGCGTTGGTTAGGTAACCGACATCGGTTCCCTGTAAATGACCTCCCCCAACCAAAACCAAAGGATACGAATTAATTTGCAAGGATCTGAATCCATTTTTCAAGGGAGAGACAAGTGAGAAGGAGAGAAGAGTTCGCAGGGAAGAGCATTGAGTCCAAGACTGTAACTGATCAACGAGATCACTGTCACACTCATCTAGGCATTGGGAGAGTCGGAGGATAGCTTCATCAGCTCACTTTCGATTGTCAGATCATCCCACCTGAGCTTTTCCTTCGTCACCACATTCCTCGGACCTGTATCCTCATCAGAAATTAGTAAGTAGTATCTTGTATGCTTCTAGGCTCCACTTCGTGATCTTTAGATTCATAGTAATTATAAGCTCATCCGTGGATCTAACACCCGGTAGCACCCTACACCTAACCTTCATTCATCCATCCCTATATTGCCTAGAAGACAACTTTCTCACTCTCTGAGTCTTCTCCATTGCCTTTCTATTCCCCCCAACCATCTACCAACCTTAAAAAAACCCCATAACCACCCTATAATCAACCTTTACCCAGAAGCCCCTAGATCACTGCCCCTACCGATATCGGTTATCCCTTACCGGTAGCAGTTTTACAACCGCAGTCGGTTATCTAGAAACCGACATCAGTCACTGTGACTTATACCAAAACCAACCTTTCACCTATTTATCTCCTAACAACCTCAGATCTAGCCTGGTCTATCCCTATAACTTGATCTGAAAAAATCAATAACCAGTGACCAAACAAACAAAATGATGTTTTATTATGGATAGTTTAGTCTCTATTGCTTTTAGTAACGAGGTAGCGAAATCATGATTTCGCAATAGCTTCTTTATTATCATTTGCAATAATTTATATTAAAAGGGAACTGACCACCTTCGAAAGGAAGTTTAGTATATCCTAGGCCCAAGGCAGTACCCTTACTTATTGTCTAACTAAAATCTAGTGGTCTTGCATTCTTATTTACAGGTAGTCCTTCCCAGACAAAAAGGAGTTCTTCACAATCAGTTTGATCTCTCTATGGTATGTGCACACCTTCCCAACACTCAACAGGTATTCCTCCTAGCCCTAACCCCTTATCTATTTCTCAAGAGAATGAAAGGATAGAAGCAACTCTATTCTGGAACTAAAATTCTGTGCAAAACATTTTGGCACGCCCGGTGGGACCCTATTCAGGTTTCTTTCTTTCTTGTTTGTTTTCATATAAGGAACACCCTTGCCATTTCTTTCTTCTAAATATTCACAAAATATTTTGTCATTTTGGTAAAATAATTTGTATTTCTTTTGCATCTTTGCATTAGTGAAAGTCATCTTCTTTGCTTCATCGAATATCATCTTCGATTTGGGTTTAAAACACATGCATCACATTCTTGCTTGCTGTTTTTTCTAGTAAACGTAGATTAAGTAACAGTTTGTACACATGGGGGTGATATCCACAGTATTGATGAGAAATTAATCTTACTCTCACTACACAACACATACCAAATCACATCATAATCTACACAACATCTCAAACATCCCCCCTTTCCCGCGGTATTCCTCCGCCCGATTGAGGTAGCCTTACAAGCCAAAACAAACTTGACATCTCCCTTAGGTATTTTGTTTAGGATTGACATCATCTGGCATCTAAGGCATAAGCCCAAAAGTGATTAAAACTAATCCTAGGGTTAATCTCTTGATTTGATTGTGCATCTTGCTTATTTTATGTTTTTCTTTCAGTGTTGTTTCTCTATTATACCCTGTCTCAGTTATCACTTCAGATAGGTTGGTAGGTATACTAAGCCTTGTTCTCCCTAAACCAGCAACCTCTTACATTCTCTCTTTTCCTTCACAGTAACTGGCACCGGTCCTCTTCTACCAACATCGGTTATCAGAACGACGCCTGTTATAGTCTGACCGACATCGGTTACTGTGTTTTATAGTTCCTGACAAACCAGTAACCTACCAATTCCAACTTTTTGTTGCTTTTTCTATTCCTGATTTACTAATTCTCTATTGTATCCTCTTGTCCATGGTTGTTATCACCTGGAAACAAGCCACAGCCATGGTTTCACATGCTTGTGCCGTGTCTTTGCCTGTGTCGCCCCCTTCGCATCCTATGGGGAATCCTACAGACACTAATGCTTTTCCCACTATCTCTGTCGGAGATCTGAATTTTGCTAAATTTTTAGATGCTAATCTTGGTTTCGTACAGTATTATTTGTCTCATACCCCTGACCGTACACCCGAGAGTCAGCTCCTCTTGGGTATGCCTATTAGTATAGCCTCCCACTTAGCTCCTTCCCCACCTAATAACTCCACCTCACCATCTTCATCCTTAGCCCCATCTCCCATCTCAGTGGATTTGATGGTCCATACTGCACCAATTGGCTTTCCTTTGGTTAATTTGGGGCCCCACATATCACTACTGTCCACTGCCCCTACCTCATCTCTCTTGCAGGTTACCTCTTTCATAACTTGTTGTCTACCGCCTATTCACACGAGCTTTCCCTCTCAGGCTCCGCCCACCTTTTCATTTCCGCAACCTCATCCGGTGGCCTCAACATCTTATATAGGACATCCTTATTTTGTCACCCCAACACATTCATCATCTATACCTTATTAACATTTAATCCCACTATTGTCTAGTAGCGGCTCTTGGCCTAATCCTCCTCCGTTTACGATGACAACACCATCATCTAACCCAACCAATGATTTAATTAAATAGATGATGGACAAGATGCAAAATCTTGAGGCTTCTGTTTCAAGAAACCATAACACCCTGACATACAAGCAAGTTTTTTGGGAGCCTATTCACCCTTCTGCCCCCCTTCATACATATCCTCCTCAATGGGAATTACCAAAATTTACTCACTTTAATAGTAAGGAGGAACCTTAAAAACACTTACGATCATTTAGACATGCCTGGTATCTGATTTCTCATGATGATGACTTACTACTCCGTACCTTCCCCATGTCCTTATCAGGACCTACCTTAGAGTGGTATAGTGTTTTAGCCCAGCACTCAATCTTCTCCTTTAACCAGTTAGCCCAATATTTCTTGGATCACTTCTCCATCAATATTGCCAAGAAAGTATCCATTACTAATCTCTATGCCATCCGACAATTTGAAGACGAGTCTATCGCAGATTTCATTGGACAATGGCGGGGCCTCATCAACCAAATTACTTATGCCTTACCTCAGGCCAAGCTCATCAAACTCTTTACACGGGCCTGCGCTAAACACATTTCTCCCTCCCTCCAAATTCAAACTTTTCACACCTTTTATGAGGCCTTTACTATGGCTCGGAAACTAGAGATTCGATCCTTAGAGGAGGAGAAATTGAAGTTGCGCGATAAAAACTCAAATTTCCGAACCCAAGACTCCACCAACAAACCAAACACCACCAACTCTCACACATCAGCCGCTTTGAAATCAAAAGGAGCAGTACACGCAGTGACAGTCAAATCTCAAGCACCATCTTATACCCAGCCGAAATCCACCTATAAGTATAAAGCCGAGCCCATCAAGTGCACTCCCTTAGGATAAACTTATGATGTGATATTGGAAAAATTGCTTAAAGTAGGAGCTATCACCTTTCCTCCTATTAAATCTCACTCCAGGTTTGATTCCACCTGTGCTATACCTTCTTGGTATAAAGAAAATGACTTCTGTAACTTCCATCAGGTGGAGGGACATAGCCACGAAAACTGCAAGATGTTGAAAAACATAGTGAAGGAAATGGTTGATGTAGGGGATATAACCCTTGATAATCCTAATGCCCCTACTAATCAAAATTTAAAAATCTTCAACAAACCATTTCCAAACCATTCCTCTAACAGTAACACAAACCAAGAAACCTTAGCCGAGGAGAAGAGTGTGCATGAGATCCATGTGGTTTTCAACTCCTAACCAAGGGCTTCCATTGAAGAAATTCTTAATCGAGCCTCTTCACCAATGCAAGAGTCCTCGCCCCCTTCTCCTTCATCAAGACAAGAGGACATCCTTGCTATTCCTTTACCCATAAAGGAACCAACCGCCTAGAGTTCTCTTCTCACAGAAGAGCCTTCTTACACCACATCCCTGCAAGACTATGAGCGGATGTTATCCAACTTATCTATTTCCCAAACATCTCCTTCCACCACTCTTGCTGTAAAAGAAGAAGGATTGCCACTTTTTCTGTCATCCTTAGAAGATAAACCCCTCAAGCCTACATCACCAAATTCCTTAATCATGACAGATCCTCTAAAACATGCCCTCCTCCCTATCAGTTCTTCATCGCCTAAATCTTTCTAGCGACTGGTTGACCCTTTAACACTCATTGATATAGTGCCTCATTCGCCCCCTGTATAACACCCCCAGTGGACCGAAATCACAACCCACTTCTCTTCCATATCAAAATGCCCATCCATACGTGAAGATTGTCATCCCCCAGAAGATAGATGACTCTTATGGGCACGTTTGAGAACACCATGCTCTACTCAAATGAAAGATGACTAATCCAAACACCTCTACCATATACCCGAAGTTTTTACAAAAGCTCAAAATTCCTATGTACTCACCTCCACCCCCTCATCTCTACCGAATACCTCATCCACCTCTATCAACCTAACCAAACCTTCCCCTACACTTTGGACTTCACCAATACCCAGCCTGACGCACCCACCTAAATGGTTAGACTTATCTAAAAATAAAGCCATCAATCCACCTAGGAGACATGCCCAATCTCCTCGAGTCCAATCTATGCCTCTGCCACACCTAAAACCCTTGCCCTCGATCACACCAGTATAGCAGGCACGGCTTTAACCCTCACTGTCAATCTTACCTTCTATATTGGGGACTCATCCCTCCACCTTGCCTCAATACACCATGCCTCTCACGTCTTCTTTAACACGACCAGTACCTTTTGCACCCATAATAAAATCCAAAGGCATCTCAACACCATCGCCCCAAGTATCTGGCCTACCTACCAACCCTAAGCAAACTCGATCATTGAAGGACTTGTTTTCTGCCACTCCTCTTTCCCCGTGGTTGTTTTCTGCCACTGCATCATCTGTGGCCTCATCATCTAACCAGCTAAATATGACTTCTGCGTAGAAGAAGCCATGCCTAGTTAAAACTAATCATCAAAATCCCTTACCTAAACCACCACCCGTACGAATCACTCGTACCCAACCATTACCAAAACAATCAATAATCTCACCCACTCAATCAATAGCCTCATCTTCATTTGACCTGCTCAAAGAATCTTACGCCAAGATCCTTAATATGCTAATAGGGGATGTGACAATTTCCCTACCCCCACTCAGACCCTATTATCCATCTAAACCTCGACCTATAGGTTATGATGAATCTAAAATCTGTGCCTACCACCACACACCAGGACACAATGTAGAAGGATGCAAAGCTTTGAAATCCATCCTTCACCAGTCACCTATCTCGAATACAAAATCTCAGAAAGATGACTTACGGAAGAAAAAACCCTTAGCTTCGATCCCTTCTCCTATACCACCTCTTCTTGCCTCGCCAAAATCTATCATCATTGCAACCCCACCTCTTGAGAACAATGACTTGTCCCTGTCATCTTCCTCATCTCGCATTCATGAGATCAACATGATTAGCATTGCTACTCGAGGTCAGAAAAACAATGGAAAAGCTGCAGAGAGCACACCTACGGCCTCTCTTTCTCCTTCCACCATCCCAATCGTAACACCACCTAAATTGATTATTCATGGACCTACCTATCTGGTCTCTGATGGAGTTTCCCATCGTACCATGATCAAACAACTTCACCAATCTCCTGTAAAAATGACACTTTATGATCTCATTCAAACATCTAAATCTCATTGACAAGCTCTAATTGAGATCCTCCAAGGGATAGAGGTCCTACCTAACGAAGCCTTACCCATTACCTCCATCTTCACACCCAACCACGTTGCTTCTCTCACCAAACAACCTACCTCCATAACCACCTCTATCCCTGTACAACAAGCCACTGCTGTCAGTTTTTCCGAAGAAGAAATTGTTGTCTTTGGTGTAGAATATCCTGAACCTGCTCTTTTCATTTCGTCTTATGTCTGAGACATCCAAGTACGGTGTGTTATGATCGAAAGGGGCACTAGTCTAAACATCGTCTCTTCCAAAGCCTTCCAACAGATGAATATCCCCCCTAGCTGCATGTGTGCCAACCCCACCATGTTACGTTCATTCAACGATGCTATTACTTCTACCCTAGGCACCGTGATCCTTAACATTCGTGTAGGGCCACGTACCTTACCTGAACTCTTCTATGTCCTTGAGGGCTAATTCCAATACAACATGTTGTTAGGCTACCCTTGGATCCGGGCTATGGGATGTGTTCCCTCCACCTTACATAGATGCATAAAATTTGAGTATGAGGGGAAGTCATACACCGTCACAGCTGACACTTCCCCCTTGAAAACATGCAATATTTTATACCACCCTAATGATGTGCTTATACTAGTCAAGACACCTATTGATCCAACCCAACCATCTACTTCAACCACGCCTCAACCATCCTCCTTAGCCGCACTCACACCTTCGACTAATGAAACCACCGATGCAAATACTTCTTCCTTTCCCGCAGACAACATCCCAACCTCAGATCCCTTGGTAGGTGTTTTTTTCAACACCTTACACAGGGGGAGTACCACCTATACACTGTTAGCACCTTCCATACCCCACAAGAGTATGGACAGTTACATGCGCATCCTACCTACGACCGTCGTGTGGGGGAGGTGATCTCCTATGGACCACCTAATTTCTGCTCCAACCTAATGTATGGGGGTTTCGATGCATCCTCTATCACCCCTAAACCACCTACACCGAAGAAACCTCGTGTCCATTGTATCCAGGAAGACGACGAAGTCACCCCTTCCGAACCATCATCGCCCATTTTTCCATCTTCACCCATGGAGTCGATAGACCCAAAATCTATCCCTCCTATCTTTTCTAAAATGAGCTTTTCTTACAGCTCTTGACCACCTTCAAATTTATCAACAACGCATGAAGTGTGCTTATGATAAGAAAATTCATGAGTGTACCTTTAAGATTGGTGATCTTGTCCTTATAGAGAATCAACATGTAACCAAACTAGAAAAGAGTAAACGTGGAAAATTTACTCCTAATTGGATTGGGCCTTACATTATCACTCACACTTATGGATTAGGTACTTAACATTTAGCTTCGCTTCATGGTTTGATCAAACCCACATGGTTTGATCATCACCTCCTCTTAAAGAGGCCTTCTCCTTTTTAGTTTGGTCCATGACTTAAAAGTATCAAAATAACAAGTTCTCAATTATACAACTATGGGATATTCTTGAGTCAAACTTCCTGCAAAACTAGATGCTTCATGCCAAACAGACATCTAGAACTCAAATATATAAACTAGACTACTCCCTCGAAGGACAGCTATGTGCAAAGCCACATCTGCTACTATAATTAGACTTCTCCCTCGAAGGACGGCTATGTGTAATGTCGCGTTTGCTACTATAAGTAGACTTCTCCCTCGAAGGACAACTATACAAAGTCAGCCTCTATCAGAAGCTTCTCACATTGATCAGCTTCATAAAGACCTCAAGAACAACAAAATGCATATCCCATATAGACTTCCCACATCGATCAGTCTATATCCAGAAAAATCAAAGCAATATTCAAAAGTACTTTTGAGTCATGGACTTGTCTATTTTGGTTTGGTTCTCTTCCGTCAAAATAATCACCTTATAACAAGTTCTCTGTGCCTCAGCTATACCATCGACCTCTCCTCAGCTTTCTTCACAATAACAAAACTCAAGGGATGTGTGTATATCCGATATAGTGTGATTATACAAATTTTTTCACCTCTCGACTACTCGCCTATGCAAGGTACCTAGGGATTCAAGCTCATCCTATGATAATACGTGGTTTGTTAGCTCTTTCCAACTATGGTACACTTTTACCTCTTTTACCCAAATCTAGGATTGTGTGTTGACCTTAATTAGGACACAGTTTCCTATGCTTGGGTAAGCTAACCCTCACTTCACCTATACCTACACCAACACCAACAACATTACCCTACTAATATCAAAATTTTTACCAACCAAAAAATTATCTAACCACAACCAAATTTCCTGAATTCACTTCTCCCTGGTCCTAAGGGAGAACTACATCAGTCTGAGGCCCCTCCTTGCTTTGTGTAATGGGCTATGTAGGCAACACTTAGGAGACATGGGGTCTCCCAAGGTTAGCTCGACCATCCCCTACCATAACCTATCATGTGTTGTGTTTTCCTTAAAAATATAAATATTTTCACGTATTTATATTGATAACACTCACCTTTGCCCTTATCCACCAATCTCCATTTTTCACCACATCGCGTACCCCCGGCTTTGCTCAATAGCCTTATTTTGAATTCAATGGCCTGACCTAAGGCCGTAACTAATCAATTGGCCTGACCCAAGGCCGTAACCAATCGGCCCGACCCAAGGTCGTAACCAATCAATCGGCCCGACCCAAGACCGCAGCCAACCAATCGGCCCGAACCAAGGCCGTAACCAATCAATCGGCCTGACCCAAGGTCCCAACAAACCAATTGGCCCAACTCAAGGCCGCAACAATTCGATCGGCCTGACCCAAGGTCGTAACCAACCAATCGGACCGACCCAAGGTCACAACCAACCAATCAGCCCGACCCAAGGCTGCAACCAATCAATCAGCCCGACCCAAGGCCACAACCAACCAATTGGCCCGACCCAAGGCCGTAACCAACCAATCGACCTGACGCACGGCCGCACCCAACCAATCGGCCCAACCCAAGATCGCACCAATTAAGTACCTCGACCGATACCCACAAATTATGATTCTATCCACCCATCATGTAGCTATTTGTTTAATTGAGCTCACTTGTTCGTGTTTTAACATGACTAGGATACTTGAATTGATCATCCGAACAACTTTTCCTAGACCAAGACTATGATGTTTATCTCAACCAAACCAACCATTTGGTGCTACTGAACATGCCTAAACATTCCGGTACCTTACCCATTATATACCCTGGAGCTACTTCCTATGCCTTGGATACCAGGATTATATCAACCTTGTTTGGATAAACTATCAACCTTTGCCTATGAATTACTTGTTTTCTCTTCAAATCATGTACCTTGGTCGTACTACTGCATTTCAACGTGTGTCTACTTCCTTGAACTTATCCCACCATCTTACCATCATCTCATCATCATTCACCCTTTATCAACCCTATCCTTGATTTCACGTCGCCTCAATCTGTGATAGATTTGAGGGGGATTACCTATACCCTTAACTGGGGCAACCACTTCTTATTATTGTCAGTGCAGCTTTACAAGACAAGCTACATGACAACAAGGGGAAAATGTAGACACCAAATTTGGGTCTTACGATGCCCTGTGCCTCGCATATCGTCTCGCAACCTAACCCTACCTCACCACCTAAACCTTACACACTTAATTATTTATTAATTACCTTATAATTAAGAAATCCACATCTCCAACCCTGCCACCTCACCTCGCCACCTCACCATGACCTAGCCCTAACCCTAAACTAACTTAATTAAGACCTATAACCTGGTCTGAATCCACACCCATGATTCATCACCCCTCACCCGCATCAAAACAAACCTAATAATGACTTTACCAAGCCCACAACTAATCCCTTGGGAGAAAAGGAGGGAAAGTTGGCTATTTTACTAAAAATAACCAACTTTGACCTAACCAACATCAGTTCCCTGTAAATGACCTCCCCCAACCAAAACCAAAGGATCCGAATTCATTTGTAAGGATCCGAATCCATTTTGCAAGGGAGAGACAAGTGAGAAGAAGAGAAGAGTTCGCAGGGAAGAGAATTGAGTCCAAGACTATAACTGATCAACGAGATCACTGTCACACTCATCTAGGCATTGGGAGAGTCAGAGGATAGCTTCATCAGCTCACTTTCGATTGTCGTATTATCCCACCTGAGCTTTACTTTTGTCACCACATTCCTTGGACCTGTATCCTCATCATAAAGTAGTAAGTAGTATCTTGTATTCTTCTAGACTCCACTTCGTGATCTTTTGATTCATAGTAATTATAAGCTCACCCCTGGATCTAACACCTGGCAGCACCCTGCACCTGTAACGACCCAAAAAAATTCACACACGAACAACACAATAAAAGACAGGATAATTTTTTTTTTGACTTGCTTCCACACATAACACGACACAACATGTCGTCACAAAGTTACAACCAACTCTTGGAACCACTTGTTACGGGGATGACCACAAGGTCAGAACAGAAATCTTAACACCCAAAAGGATAATACACTTTTTCTTTTTGACATGATGACATAGAAGTCCAACCAAAGAACACACTTACAATTAGGGCCAACCACAATGAGATATTCTTGAGGGTTATTTATTTTAAAAAGACATCTTGCAATTCTTAGCTTACGTTTTCAAGGAGACTCAAGATATGATTCATACAATTCATCTCACCAAGCTAAGTTTATTCCTTTTTCACTGAGTAATTAACTTTAAGTCTTCTCTATTATGACATTTATTTGTTTAATTCAATTATTTAATAAAGGAGGTAATTTAATTCCACAAGGCTATCTATCCTCACTTATGCTACTAAAACTCGCTCATAACCTTATTACAATATGGATTCGCTTTCAACATACTTAAGAGAAGGAAGACAAAGCACCTTGGGAAAAAGGTTAGAGGGAGAAGGTTGAGTTGAAATCATCTTTAAGACCTCATTAGTTATTACCAAGATTTAATTGAAGCTTGAGGACTTAGCCATAATTATTAAAGATTTTACTTAGGCTTTACTAAATGAGTTTTATAAAATAAAACAATTTACCTTCCAATGGCTGAGAGATAGATTGTGTGGTTTCCAAATTGTTTTCTCCTGCTTATTAAATCTTATTATCTTCCAGAACTAACCATAGATTTCCCTTAAGTTCGTTTAAGAATTTCACCATGAAAGGGACAGTGTTCACTAGTGTAGCTAGGGATATCAAGTTATATAGTGTTACTTAAAAAAAAGACAGTTTCATCTTTGATCACTTATGGAAATACATGCTCTCAAGTTGGTCATCTCTACACTAATTTATTTGCAATATAAATTTTAGTTTAACTTGTATAAGTATTAAACAACCCATTTTATTTTACTTATAACACACTATTACTAAGTCTTAGAAAGATTTAACTCAACAATTGATCGTAGGGGTAAAGTTTAACAATATTCATTTACAAAAATGAAAATAAGGTTACATCAACTCTTAGAATATCGATAATCCATTAAGGTCACTCAACATGCAGTAATCAAATTTTCTTATATTTTCCAAGATAGACAGATAATTCAAGGTTCCAAAGTTAAGACGACATAATCCACGATACAATAAACTAAAACATTGATCCTCTTCTAAAATTTCCACTAGATGTTATCAATAGTTGAACAATATAAAAAGGATTCATGCAAAAGAACTTCTTAACTGAGGTTGATGTAAAAATATACAAGTATATCACTCATCTACTTGCAAAAATCCATATGCAACAAATTTTCCACAAGAGTTAGTTCGTGAGAACTGAGCAAGATAAGGCTACACAAAACCACCATAACTATTATCTAACAATACCACAAAAGGAAGCACTTTATTACAAGAATTGGGTCAAACCTCTAAACACTATCAACACATCAAGTTATAATAAAGTCTCCATCATGCCAATCAAAGAAGGAGAAGACCTTGTACTTCAGTTAGGAGCAAAAGCAACGAAAGTATAGCAATTGTATGAGACCAGCCCTTGGCCCTATAAGGAGAAATAAACAATCTAGCAAAAACAGAATTCCCATCAAGTAAATAGTTAAATAATAATTACAAGATTGAGATTTGATATATAGACCAACCATCTAGAAATTTATCAAAGGTACCAAACGCATAGGCTAAAATAATATATTTCTAAAAGAACAAGAGTTGATCTGCCCAAGAAAAGGGGAACCATGGGTTTCAAAAATTAACACAAAAAGCCATGTATAATTGAGTTTCAAACCGGAAATCAAATAGAGTAAACACACAACATAAGTTTCGAAGTGAAGGAAAAGTATACTAGTTTTGACCATTAACTCCAAGAGATTTTCCAATCATTCAAGAAGGGCCAATGCCTTACAGGCTAGTAGCAAACACGCGAGAGAAGAAGGGAGTCCCGTCAAACAAGAGTATATAAAAATGTCATCAACAAATTTTATAACACTAAAGATTTGCAAACCTCCACAACAATTCTAATGTTTGGTTAATTTAAAATAATTTACCTATTTCCCAAAACAACAATATTTTAAGGCAACCCTTGGTAACACAGTCAACCGTCACACATAGATACAAACATAATTTCTAAGTGACATTATCAAAACAAAACCTTCTGCTATGAATCCATAAGACTATCAAATGAAAGCTGTGTTTTTTTCTCGAAGATTAATCACATTTAAGGAAATTTCCATCACAAAATATTAAGGTAATTACGTGCATAAAAACCGAGCAATATTAATTAATAGCGTTAACATTACAAAGGAGAAATAATGCAAGTTAGGAAAAATAGAAGAGCGCCATCAACAATAATTCTGAGAGGGGGATTAGACCAAAAATATTCTAGTGTCAACAAGGTACTGGATTCGCACAATGAAACCTCGAGCTTAGTTGATTCGAAAAGCTAGTTATGGTTCAAGTTGATAGGGATGGTCAAGGTACTTCTTGAGGATGGCCTTAAAAGCCTAGAAACAAGATGAAAGATAATATAAGAGTCTAAACACGTGAGACGGAAAACACATTGCACACAAACCTTTTCATTCTAAAAGTTTTAATACCGAAACTCTAAGCTGGCTAGCCCAAGCATTGATCACACTAATCCTACAACATTTCTTTCTCGATGCCAAGAGGTTATCAAAGAGACTTGAGAAGGAGCTAACAAAAAACATCAAAAGACAAACTTGGGTGCTAGGGAGGAGCTTCATAGTTATCGTAAACTTACTTCCATGATATCGAAAATACTAGTTTGATCAACATAATAACTTGCAACTCAATCGCAGAGAAGAATAAATACATAAACAAATAGACGAAGCTCTATCACTCGAGCAAGAGAAACATAACACCTAGAGGAGAGGGCACACGCATCCTTTCGACCAATATACTGACAACGATAAATGCTAAAACAAGAAGAAAACAAGTAGAAAGGGGAGATCTCCCATCATGACATCCAATTGACAAATCAATGCAAGGAAAAGGTGGTTCGATTTCACAATAATTTTAAATATAGTAATAGTAGAAAAGTGTAGAAATATCTTGCCTTTTTCTCCAGATTCAACATCGCCCTCCTGCCTCTTCCATTGATTTGGACGGCCTCCTGAAATCCCACACCCAACAAAACATGCCAGACTGTAGAGGAAGCCAGTGGAAGCTGGAAACATGGTAGGAGAAGAGGCATCCATCGCCCAAGTCACCGAGGAGAAGATAATGAAAGGAAGAGGTTTTGTTGCAGGAAACAGGAAGCAAAACTGAGTAGAGGGAAATAGAACAGCACCCAAACATACTTCCCTCCTTCCAAGGGCCAATAGTGCAAGAAAAACACCTTGACAGAAAGGATTTATATGGCCTCTCTGCCCATGTAACTAGGTCAAAATGACAGAATGGAATAGGTGTGGACATCCATCCATGCGCGCAGGGTAAGAAGAGGAGGATTCCAAAAAAAAACAACAAGAGTCGAAGCTAAACAACTGCCACGTTTTCCAGCAAGTTCATAATTGCAAAGAAGATTGTGCTTTTATGAATATTATGATATGAAATAGATCCATGCCTATGAGATTCTCTTCCATGAGTTACATCATAAAACAAGTAAGGTCTCAATAGAGAATCTTTGCAATAAACTTCATCAAGTCTCTTGGTAACACTCACTGTCACATAGTCGATTTTGATAAAAAAAATATCTTGAAGGAGAATCCCGAATTTGAGGATGCATTCGATACTGAACAGATAACAACATAGTTGGAAAACCTGCTTGATGGAAGCACTCAAAAAGGCTTCTACTAAACTGCAACATGCCTGCCACCTGGCTAAATCCTGTTGCAGGTCATTGCTGTGGATCCCTGACAAGAACACATCTCGCAGCACCCAATGAAAGTGGAGGTAACACGCCTGCTTCACTAGCTTGAAGCTCCATCTAGCCATCATGTCAAACCCATACTGTACCCATACGCATTGAATAAAATAAATCAAAATGAGATCACAGTGAAGAAAAACAGGACTTCACCGACTCCCATCTCCCTCACGCAAGGTAGAAACATAATGGCCATTAGGTCTGCAGGTTGGTGGTTGGGAGGAGACTAATGTCATCCACTTGCAACAAGACATGCTAATGGACCTGGTCGGCCAAGGTGGCAGTGGAGGGTAGGTGCAAGTAGTTTAAAAGATTTTTTAAAAAAACTGGGCAGTCCTCACCATGACCTATTAATTCAATGGTAGAGGTTAAAAATATTTTTGTGGGTTTTTCCAATGAATTCTTAGCATTTAGAAATTAGTTGGCCATTCAAAATTACCAAGAAAATCTCATTGTCCAATTATTTTTCCTTATCCACAAGTAAGAACTTCAATCTAAATTCATACAAAATCCTCCTTTGGCATGTACTTGTGGTAGAGTGTGTTAAAGGAATCAAAGAAAACCTTTCTGAAAACACCACTTAACTTAGAAGATCCATAATGGAAGCAAGTACAAACTTTTGGATGTCTCTTTTTCAGATAGTAAGCTTTATTAAACAAAGAAAATTTGAGGGAGTTAAAATATTCTATCAGTGGCCTAAAATTTGTGATTTCAAGGACCAATATAAGATAGGACTTGAAAATCAATTGGAAACATGAAAAATAAAGAAGTTCAATGTTGTATCAATTCTAGAAAATTGTAATGTGTATGTTACTTCAATTCTGAATTCAAGAAGAATCAATTAGAATAAATCAATGAATGTATTTAGAGGAAGCTACTAAGTGTCTTACAGAATAGCATTTGAATTTTTATACATATTCTAATAATCAAGATTTTTTAATGATTTCAAATAAATTTATAAATGATGGGAACTGACTAAGTGTCTTGCAAAATAGATATTGAATTTTTTTTTCCATATTTATGATAATCTAGATTTTTAATGAGATTCTTTAAATATATTTGAAATCAAACTTCCTCCCCATCACTAGGCACCCCCATGAGCCCCTCCTTCAGCAAAGATACGGGATAACAAAATCTCTACTAACTAAGGTAAGCTCACAAAGCATACGAAAGAAGATATATTAATACAAATGCAAAAGGAGTTACAAGATTACCTGAACCGTTCCCATAAGCTAAAAAGGTATAAATTTTTTTTTTATGATTACTATTCAACCCGAGAAGATTAAATCGCAAACAAACGGGAAAGCTAGAGGAAGTAAGAATCGAATTGCCCATTACTCACAATGATTAAAACAACATGTGAACAGGCCTAAGCAACCAAGGGGATAAACTAGATGTTAACATTCGAAGGCGAACATGAAGCAAAGACCGACCATGGAGCCAAGACATCAGAATTACACATAGCCGTTCGACGCTCCACAAGAGGGTCATTGTGACAAGAACTAGGGTAAATGCCGAATGGGGCATTACAGCACCTAACCTTCATTCATCCATCCCTATATTGCCTATAAGACAATTTTCTCACTCTCTGAGTCTTCTCCATTGCCTTGCTATTCCCCCCAACCATCTACCAACCTTAAAAAAACCCCATAACCACCCTACAATCAACCTTTACCTAGAAGCCCCTGGATCACTGCCCCTACCAATATCGGTTATCCCCTACCGGTAGCAGTTTTACAACCGCGATCGGTTATCTAGTGATCGGCATCAGTCACTGTGACTTATACCAAAACCAACCTTTCACCTATTTATCTCTTAACAACCTCAAATCCAGTGTGGTCTATCCCTGTAAGTTGATCTGAACATATCAATAACCTATGACCAAACAAACATAATGACATTTTATTATGGATAGTTTAGTCTCTATTTCTTTTAGTAACAAGGTACCTAAATCGTGATTTCGCAATAGCTTCTTTATTATCATTTGCAATAATTTATATTAAAAGGGAACTGAACACCTTCAAAAGGAAGTTTAGTATTTCCTGGGCCCAAGGTAGTTCCCTTACTTATTGTCTAACTAAAATCTGGTGGTCTTGCATTCTTATTTACAAGTAGTCCTTCCCAGACAAAAAGGATTTCTTCACAATCGGTCTGATCTCTCTATGGTATGCGCACACCTTCCCAACACTCAATAGGTATTCATCCTAGCCCTAACCCCGTATCTATTTCTCAAGAGAATGAAAGGATAGAAGTAACTCTATTCTGGAACTAAAATTCTGTGCGAAACATGCGGATCCAAGCCTATTGGTTGTCGACAGTCATTCAGATTCTAAATCTGAAGATGGATCTACAAATGAGGGTTTGGATTCAGTGGAGGAAGAGGCTCCCCCTTAGTCTAACAATGTAGAGGAGACCTGTGAGGTAGGGATTTCTCCCTCTCCTCTTGGTATTTATTTGAATAACAATAATACGGAAACGGGTTTGCTGTTTCACACAACTGAAAATGTAAATTTGTTTCCTTGTAATGGTTGGTCTACTATGATTAGAAGAAAGAAAGGGAAAAATGAACCCCTTAAGATGCACCTTATATCACATGGGAAGGGATCCCAAGGATGATATTTCATGTTTGTGTTTCTGTTGTTAGTTTGTACTATTAGTGATGTTTTCCTTGATATTTTGTGCCACTGGTAGAGGCTACTTCATTAATTCCTCATCGATAAATATTTTTCTCCTTATTATACGGGGTCAGGTCCCCTTAACCCTCTTTTACCCATAATAAAAAAAAATCTCCTCTCATAATATTGTAAGTAGTCATTAGCGAAGATAAATGCCTTCCACAAGCTTAGTCATGTTATAATTTCAACCACCTTTTTTGATGTTATTTGTCAACAAACCTCTAAAAGTGGCCATAAATTATTTTCCATAATAGAGAATTATCCCATAACCCATACCTTATTAATCTAAGTTTTATTTATCTCTTCTCCTCTATATTGAAGTGTGTTGGGAATTATCTATAAGTCAAAAACCGTGTAATGTTAGAATACCATTCATTTGTAGTACCAACGAAAAAAATAGTAGGAATCTCTTCATATTCAATATTATCAACATCGTTGTTTATATCTTCTCCTATCAATTGGAACATGTTATGACCTTAAAAAAGTTCATTTTTTAATATCTATATTATAATCATGTACTTTGAAAATCCAATCACCTCATTTAGAACCAAATTCTTGTTAATTCTAAATATACTTGACAACTGGATCAGGGAAAAAGATTGAGTAATAATTAAGAATATAGAACCTAAATTTCTTGAATACTTTGACTACTACAAAGGTATGTTTTTCAATCAATGAGTACTTAAGTTCATGTTCTATTAATCCATAACTCATAAAATTAATTAGGGATTCAATTCCTTTAAGATTCTTCTAGACTAGAATTACAGACAGGGTATGCTTAGACACATAACAATAAATAATAAAATCTTTATCAAAATATTGACATACAAAAACATGATATTTTCAATAACATTTTTGATCATTTCAAATTACTTCTTACCTTCTGAATTATTAGGTGGAAATATTATTTCCCTTTCATCATTTCAATGATGTTCCAATTTAATTCAACAAACTCTAGGATAAATATCCTAATGAAATTTATTTTTCTGAAGAAATAATGAACACCCTTCTTGCTAGTTGGAAGGGTAATATTTTGAATTCAATGGAACCTATCATGGTCAATATTTATTCCATATTTTGAAATAATATGACAAAGAATTTTTCCTTCAGTTACCCTAAATATATAATTCTTTGGGTTGTGGGATATACCATGATCCCTACATCTCTACAACATGAGTTTTAGATGTTGAAAATGGTCATGTATTTCCTTGGATAAAACTGTTAGATCATCAAGATAAACAAAAATACACTTATATTTCAAATCTTCAAAGGATAGATCTATTTATATATGAAATGTTTCCCCTACATTTATTAAGCCAAAATGCATTCTTCTGTAGGAAAACATTCCCAATAGAGTGGGGAAAGTGATCTTGTGTTGATCCTAAATTGAGACTTCAATTTGATTATAACCTCAAAAACCATCAAGCATGGATAAAATGTCTAACCCAGTAATAGCCTATAGAATCTAGTCTGTAATAGGAAGAGGATAATTATCTTTCAGTGAGATTCAGTTCATATTGCGGAAATAAACACAAACCGTTATTTCTCCACTTTTCTTTCTTACAGGAACAATATTATAAATCCAAACTGAGGGATGAATTAGGAAAAGAATATTAAAATTCAACACTGTCTACATTTCTTGATAGATTGTTCCTTCAATATTAGGATTATATTTTCTTTATTTAGACCTAAAATATTGTATATCATTCTTCAAAGGGATATAGTGTTTCATCTTTCTAGGCTTGAAAGTCCTTAAATTTTCGTAAGAATAAGCCAAACATATATGTATCTTTTCAAAAAAATTACAAATTTACTTTTTATTTATCTCAACACTTACCAATATTAACCAATTTGGGATCTTCAACAGTTACTATGTTTACCTTTTCACATTCAGCTAATTGGCTATTGCCTTCTGATGCTTTCCATTTAATAAAATGGTCATGCCTTCTTATGCTTTCCAGACTTACCAATCGCTTAGGTTTTTTTTTTCATTTCAATTTTATGTAACCTTTTTGATCATTTTCACATTAAATCCATTCTTTGAAGAGTGATTACCTATATCTTACTTCACTTCCTTCATAGTACAATGGACTAAAGTGATCTCTTAAATAAATGAAATAAATGAGGTATTGATCGTCATTGAAAACCTTCCAATTTTAAGAATTTTCAGGTATGTTTGGTCTAAAAATCATCTCAATAGTGTATTTACTTTGATCAAAATCTAGGTGAGGAACCAAAAATGATCCAAAAACTACAAGAGCATATGCTCTTGAATTTTTCTCTCTAATTACAACATCAATTAAGAAATCCTTGAAATATTGAATTGAGTACCACAACTTATTCATGTAGTGATTTAAACTTTCCTTTTTTAATTGAAATAGATTTCAAACTTGTTTCACTATAATTTTAGAATCACCTTGTTCTTGGATGTTTTTAACTCCCATTTCTCATGCCACTATCAAACCAAATAAAATAGATTTGTACTTAGTTATATTGTTAGTATTTAAAAATTATTAATTATATGAGAAATGCTGTCTTTCTATAGAAGGTGAAATGTGTACAACTGGTGCCATAGAACCAATATAAGAACAACTCCCATCAAAATTAAATATCCGAATGGAATTTGAGTCATCCATAGATAATTTTGGGGGATTAAATTCTGAATTAGATATAAACATATGATTCTCATCACAAAGATCTTGATATGGTACTTCTTCTCTAGGGTCATCTATCTTCTAACTAGTGTACTTAGCTTGTTTCTCAGGTAATAACTTATTCATTTCCAATTTTATTGGAATTATAGAATGAGACTAGTCCATCTATATTTCTACACCTAAATATCTATAAAAGGTTCTGCTCAGGAGCATCCGATAAGAAGCCAGGATATCAACTACTAAGATAGTAGTTTTAACTCATTTTTCTAGAATGTTGCAAAGGTGACTTGAGAATATTTTATTCCACCTACTAAGGGAGCTTCTTTAATTTATATAGAGTAACATGAGACAAAATATTGAGTAAGACTCAGACTAATTATATGAGATACTTGAACAAACATAGCATTATTGGAGGAACCAAAGTCAATAATGCAATTACTTAGTTTATGGTTGGATATAAACAAACTCATGTAGAAGCGCTCAATATTTTTAGATATGTTAGGAGTGGAAGATAATAATTTTTTGGGGAAGGAAATTTAGGAGTAGGTATAATACATTTTGAGGATGAGAGACTTTGAGAGGATTTAGATTTGAAAAACTTAACAACTTGGGAACAAGCCTCGGGATGGGTTTGGTATTCTTCGTATTTATAAATTTGCACCTTTTTTTTCTTAATATGATCAATGATATCACAAAATCCTAAAGTGGAAGTCTTAGGATTATGTGTAATGGGTGTTTTGGGTTTATCAGACCAAGGATTTATAGAACTTTTTGAATTTGAAGAATAAGGAATATAAAGACTTACTTCTTTAGCTATGGGCACGGGAAATTCTCTTTTCGCAATTACTGGTATGAATTTAGGATATTCTTTGTATTTTTCTTTCTTCTCTAGCTGAACATTGCTCTTCTTATTTCTCAATCGAGCCCTGGTCATGACCACACAGGATCCACTATTCATGTATTTCATTATTTATTCATAATCATCTTCTTCTGATTCATACGTAATAAAACCAATATGTGATTCCTTGTTTGTTTCCTCATATTATTTTGTCTCCTCTTCCACTTCTTCAATTTCTTCCCCAACTACCAAATCATATGATTATTAGATTTCATAAGCTGTATTGACTGGAGCATATATAGGAGGGGATTTAATGGCTTCTTTTGGTTGGGTTTATAGAAAATTATTTTTAAAATTAAAATTCTTTCTAGGAATGTATTTATATGGAACATTTTGAGAAAGTTTCTTTTTGAGAGCAATAAGATCATTATCTAATTTTTGAACTAACTAATTTGAATTAGTTTGTCTAAAATACGAGCCTTTACCCTTAGTAAGATATTTATTCAACTTACCTAACATAATTAGTTCATCTTCAATGCTAATAGCTATTTCTTGATCATCACCCAAGTTTTGTAATCTAGATCTCTGTAATGTAAATATTACTTTAGGGAGTTGAGAGTTTATAAAAAAACATTTCATGTACTCAGTTGTTGGCTGAGCAGTAGTTGGAATTTTGTGCAAAATTCTATTTAATTTTTCTACAAACTCCCTCATGTGTTCACAAGCTTCTTTTCTCAATTGTGAAAAATAAGGGAAAAGGGCATGTGCATCTTCCACAAGCTTGAGCCTAGCTTTAAAATTGGTCTTCATGGTATCCCAGTTAGTAATAATATTCGTAGGAAGGTGATAGAACCATTATGTGGAATTTTCTTGTAAGTTTTTTTAAAAAATCTAACTGAAACATTATCATGAGAAACTCCTAATACTCCACAAGAAACAAAAAATGTTCCTAAGTGTTCATCTGGGTGAACTTTTCCATCTCCTATAAACTTTGAAAAGTTTTTACGGCTTCCCTTGGGAAAATTATGGAGAGGATGGGATAAATCCAAAGGCCTGATGTTTTTTCCCCATGGGCTAGTGTATCCATTCTTCAAAAAATGGTTTATAATGGAAGTGGAGTTCCAGATAGAATCAATGATTCACGTAGGCTTACTTGAAGAGACTTTCTTGAATTCCATTTGTTGCCTTTTACCTTTTCTTTTCGTTTCCAAAGATAACTTTAAATAATGTTATTGTTGGGACTTAAAATGAAGATATTATAGTCTTTATTCTCTACTAGATTGAGTATATCTTTGCTTAAGTAGTTTAAAAACTTTCTTGAAACCCTTAACTATCCACGTGTAGATAATTAACATATATCTAGAACGGAAATACTCTTAAAAATACATACATGCACCACAGTGGGTGCTAGTCAACTATTGGCAAGAAAATTCACATAGGTGAATTATCAATAGTTTAGGGGAAAAAATCCCTCCTATTTAATGATTATGTTCATGTATTTAAAACCAAAACCGATACTAAAAACATTTACACGATATACATTCATTTTACTATGATTTATTCGAGGATGTTTTTTGTATTATATATATATATATATATATATATATAAGATTAAATTAAAAGAAGATAGGAATAAGAACAAAAATAATCTTGAATAAGTAGTAAGAGAAATACGATAAAATCATTTTTAAATAAGAAAGACATATATCGTATTCTACTTCTACATGTCAATGAAAACATAGACTGTACATAATCATATGCAATGGGAAATTATTTTTCCTAAAAAATACTGACTACAAGTTCAATAACTCTCAAAGGATAAATATGAACACAAAGTTTCATATTCCATTTCTATATAATCATTACATGAAATAAATAGAAAATTAGAAAAGAATATAGAGGAGGAAATGGGAAGCTCCCTTCTGTATTCAATTATTTTTCTTACTTTACATCAATATACCAACATCGAACCATTTTTCAAATTGAAATAACACCCTTTATAGGCATAAGGGGAGAATAACTACCTTAAAATAACTAATCATTATTTAAGTGACTAATCTTTTAATTAGTTAAGTCACTTAAATTAATTTTACATTTTTTTTTTTTTTTTTCAAAAATATAAGTCAAAATTACATAATAACAACTAGTTTTTAATAACACTTGAGGTAGGAAGAGAAGAAAGAGAAAGAGCTCAGACTTTAAGCTTCAACATTTACATTCTAAGATTTGTCACCGAAATTGAAATATTTGATTATTTCATAACTTTGGTGTTTTTTAGATTATTCATCCATCTTCAAAGAGAATTCTCCATTTTAAAACCGGTTCCCCCATTTTGAGCTAAGATTTTAGAGGCCTTAGCTATTACATTATTTATTTATGAATGCTCTTCCATCTTGTCTGAATTGAAGTTTTATATTTTGAATAATTCTTCCTTAATCAATTTTATGAACCACCATTTGATTTCATTTGTTGAATTGTATTGGGAAGAATTGTCTTGGAAGAGATCACAATGGAGAGATTTAAGGTTAGAAAAGATCTTAGATTTCCAAGAAAAATATTTTTGAATTGCAATTTATATCTCTATGTAGGGAAAATTTTAAGGAACCCCCCCAACAAAACTTATATAAATCATGGTGAATATCTGTATAACTAGTTTCGTGGTTTTGGAAAATATCCCTGAAACGTATTTCGTTCTTTTAGATAAAATGGTAAAAATATAAAAAATAGTTGGAAATTGAATGGTGAATCTCCTATAACTAGTTTGGAAAATACCATCTGTCGAATTTGACTAGAATAAGGCCCAAAAATTTTCATTTCAATTGTGGGCATCAACCCGTCAGAGCTTCCTTTGCATGACTTTCTTGGTCCCATGGTCCTTTATGCTCAAGTGTCTAGAATGTGTGACACTTGACTGCTTGGAGGAATGGGAAAATGACATGTAGCATCTTCTGATTACTCACTGCCACTCTACCCTACCTCACTAATACCACATACCCAAAAATTTATTGAATCGGTTCATTTTGTGGGCTTGGAGTCTAGGGAAATGTCCTTTGTCCTTGAGGAGGACCAGTAATCCTGCCACATGGTCGTCTGATAAATAATATGCATCGTTCGATCGGAAGAGGAAAATGACATAGGTGGCATCTTCTATGATTGTTCATGCTGCCACTCTTACCTTACATTATTGACACGTCACACCGCAGAACTGAAATTTTATTGAATCGGTTCATTCCATGGGTTTAGGAGTCCACATGGAATGTCCTCTGCCTTGATGAGGCCTAGAATTTTGCCACGTGGCCGTATGATAAATAATTTGCATCGTTCGATATTTTAAGATCAATGATGTAGAATCGATTTCGGGGAAAAAATCTTGACACACTAATATTTCAAATGGAAGTGCCCCAAATAGGCCTAGGGAAGTGACCACTGTCATCCATTGAATGAAATTTTAAAAGAGACTAATTTTTACATCAATAATGTCTACAGTGAAAGATATAATCATTTATAGTGGTGTGCTACTTCTTGCAAGTTACGAGGTGATTATTGATATTAAACGTCCATTGACAATTGAAACTCTATTTCTGGAAGGCATACTACAACATAAGGCATAATAGATTCATAGAAGTGGCAGACTATGTAAAACTCAAAATATATCATTTTTCTGAGTAAGTTTCATCCTGCATTTAAATCTCGATTATTTAAATATTAAAATTTTATAAGTAGACACTATATAAGCCTTCACTTTGAAATATTTCAATATAATGATTGAAAAATTAGGGTTGAGAGCTTCCCAGATTCCAAAATCTAAAATTCCAAGCATGTCTACTTCCACAAGAGCCAAAAAAAAAAGTAAAACCCAAATCTCATACACCAAATTGCTTAAAACCCCAGGTTTTACTGATGAATATCATGATATTTATGATCTTGTAATTGGCATAAGAACTTCACAGTTTAGATACATATATGAAAATAAGGAAAATGAAAGTAAATGTTCGGACCTATTAGGGAAACATAAAGGTTGGATAACATGGGGGGTTGGATTGGGACACATGATGCTCCAAGAGGTTTTACCCTGCCCTGAATTTTTCATTCTATATGGCCCAAAATTACAATGGGAAAAAAGCAATTATTGCAAATGACACCAAAAAAGAGATTTTCGTCTATTACGGAGGTAAATCTTGGCCATGTGTTAAGGTTTGAAAGTAAAGATTTAGGAACCATCAACATAAACCTAGAAACAATTGCTAGCGATTATCATGCCACCACTCAAAATGACAGATGATAATTTTTTGAGAAAATTAACAATTGATGGAACAGAACTAAAAGGGAATCCTCCGTACACAATTGAGATGTTTAAATAGTGGGTTAGGATTACCATTTGTATGCTAGTATTTTTCCTTGCATATTCGATAGTGATGAGAAAGTGGATGAAACCCTCCTAAAAATGGTATACAATATTTATTTCGTTTCTCCACATCTATGCATACATATTTGTTGAGCACATTGTAGTAATCTATGCATAAACAATTATTAATAATCAAAGAATGAATCCAACACTAAGACCTTTAGGTTCACTATCTACTTTTGCTATTTAATTATAAGGTGGTTTGGTGAATGGTTTGGAAAAAACAAACTTTCAATTTAGCCCTATAATGATTAGGGCTAACTAAAAGTGTTGCATCCATTCACTAAGTGGTTCCCCTAAGATAATGATTTTTGATAATCGAAGGGAGCTAGAATCAATTTGTGAATTATTTTTGGGCTCCAATTTATCAAAAAAATTCAAAAAGTACATTTCCTATATTGTCCTATGAACTGTAGAGATTGCATTCAACTAGGATCGGAAATACAATTAGATTGTCTAGTACTTCATGGAGGAATATATTGTGCTAAGGTTTTATCGATCCGGAGTACAACTTTGAAAATTGCCAATACATGTGATAGAGAGGATTTTTGCCTTAGAATATATATGCGGCATATGGAAAACACAAATAAACTGTGTATTTTGTTACTTAGCAAAAAGAAGAGCATATTTCCTTTTTCATTTTCATGTGGAGGGTTCACATTTTTGAGAAAAGCATTCAATTTGGCACAATAAATTTTACAAATTTTTAAAGTTTTATGTTGAATCTCACTGGGTGTATGACCCATGTGAGGTGATTAAAGAAAGGGTAGTGGTGAACAAGAAATATGCCACTAAAATTCAACATGAAAGTCAAACCCTTGCTAGAAAAATTGAAAAACAAGAACTCTTGGAATGAAGTAAGAAAAGTAATGGATGAAACTGCTATTGAGAAAATAATTAGTTTTCAAGAGTTGTCAATATAAATTTTGGGATTTCCCGAGCCGCCACGAAAACAGGTAGATGATTTTCAATTTTCCAAATTTTATGCAAAATATGATACAAAGTCCTCTAAAATCATGCCAAATCACATATCTCATGAATTGCAAGATAAAAATTAGACAAGGTAAAAAATTACTTACCTTTTGGTCTATGAGGCAGGACCTAGGCGATCCAAAATATGTTTCAAGAGTATGGTTCTATTATAGAAGATGTAAATTTAAACAAATTGTGGAATGAAGTGTGTCTTGCAGAGTGGCAGGGTAGTGATGATGAGACTGAAGTATGAGGAATTACAAACTCCCATTGGCACATATAAACCAAGTCTCGATGAAAGATTGAAACAAAAATATTCTAAATGAGCAGCTATAGTTGAAAATATGGGTTTTAGTGGTGGTGGTTTGGGTTCAATAAGGAAAAGGATATTTGAGCTTACTACCATAGGTACATCCTACAAGAGTTTCTGATAGGTCAGGCCTTGGAGCTTTACCTTTCAAAGAAAGGAACACTGCATACATATAAATACAAGTGGTAATCCAATGCATTTTTATCCAGAATTCAAATCCTTAGTACAAACAATTCAGCCACATGTTGAAAATCCTAGAGGATAAGTTGGCCATGAATCTATTAGTATTGGTAATGTTGGTGGTTTTAGTGCTGATGGTAGTAGTGGTCAGAAAGTACCACAAATTTTTTTTTTTCTAAAGAGGCCAATATAGAGAGTTAAAGTTTCTATTATCCAACAAGGAATAGAGAAGAGGCAAAAGACAGAGTTAGACACAAATATAGTTACTATTTCCTCAAGGAAACTAATTACATAAGGACGATTTCCACTGCCACCCCTCACTCAAATTTTCATTCCATAGGGAAATTCTCCCCAAAATTCAATTACTCCTTTTCCATTCAAGGTGAAAAAGTTCATTCCTACAAATACTTCAGGTTGTGATTACTGAGATGAGTTTTCCAATAAATCAGAAAGAGAGAAAAGAAACAAGAAGAAAATTCTACATGCTACTGTAACTTCACATCCTGCCAGAATGAGGGTATTGCCTACATATAACCTAGTCACAAATATAATGGAATACATGTATGTTGTGCCCAAAGTTATAAAATCATAAAATCAAATGGTTTCCAATGACTATGATGTAACTTCCCTTCAAATGGATTTTAAGGGAATGAAACCTTCTGACAAAATAAATGTGTCAAAAACGAACAATGATGTGGTATACACAGACATTTCTAAAGGCAGAGAGGGAGAAGAATAAGTTGAATAATAAGATTCAAAAGTTAGAGGCAAGACCTGGAAAATGAGAAAGAAAAAGGAAAATCGACACTTAATAAGACAAGTCAATTGGAGAGGAAGATAAAATCATCCGCCTCTATGTCTTAGTTGCTGCGAGTGAACATACACTGGTAGAACTAGAAGAAGTGAAAATTTTTTTACAGGAAATGATGACTGCGAATGACTAGGCACAAGTAGAACTAAAAGAAGCGAAGAAAAATTTATAGAAAATAATGAGTAAGAATAATATGATTAGAACAAACCTTGTGGATAATTGAAAGAGGTTATGAAGGCAGAAAAAGAAAATGCAAAAAAAAAGGAACATAGCCTAAATGAAGAGAGAAAACTCAGGGGTAGATTGCAGAAGGAAGAGAAAAAACCCAATGAAATATTGTAACAGGAGTTGACAAAAGCAAAAAAGAAAATACATTCTTCCAACATCAAACTATCTAAATTTTATAAAAAGGCATTGATTAATATGACGAATAATGTTAGAGCGGAAATAAAACAAAAAAATAATTATTTGATTAGAGTTGTTTGAATTCATGACTGATATATAAGAATCTATGATAAGCTCTGTGAATATGTAATTGGTAGTAGAAAAGTGATGGCTTTAAGAGAGGATACAACAAGGAAAATTTTGGAAGCTATCTACAAATTTAGGGACATAGAATAGTAAAATTTCTAGAATTCAATTAAATATTATATCCAAAATTTTGTATAAAAGAGTAAGAAGTCATATACAATGATTTTTTTTGAGGTATATGAATGACTTTTTGAGTTAGGTTTTCACAAATGATTTCTCTCCAATTTAGTCGTTGTTTTCCTTCACCTATAAAATTGATATATAAGCACATCCAATCCTGAAACTCTTTGGTGGAAGAAAAACCTATTAATCTAGCTAGGAGCATGATGATATCTAAAATTTATTCAATTAAATAACTCTATAGAGTATCTTGGGTAACGTTGATGGTCCCTTCTTTTTTTCTTTCAGCCAAAGTTTGTAATCATTGTTTAATACTTGTTAGGAGTTAGGTCTAATTATTTTTAAGCTTCAGTTAGATTTAATACCTTGGAATCATCAAAAGTAATGATTCCAAGGCCTGAATATATATGGTGTGCATATAATTGGGTTATGATTTGACCATAAGGATCTCTAACTTCTTTGGTTTTGGGATCAAAATAAGAGGCACATGCCACGCCAATGTCAGTGCATTAAACTGAAATGGTAAAACCTACTGCATGGGCTAGAACATTGTTTAGAACTATTTTGAACTGAGGTTTTGGTTTTTAATATTTCATTTTGCCCAAAAAAATTTCCAAATATATGTGTTTTGTGTAACTATCCCCAATTTAAGGTACAAAGATCTCTAATGATGAAATTGTCTCATAGCCTGTATATTGGATCTTCATTATAACTGAATTAGAACTAATGGAAGGGGAAAAATATTTTTACAAATGAATTTGGGATAAACTAGGGTAGGAGGGCACCAAAACAAGAAAAATTACAAAATATGGGTGAATAGTGATGAAAAATATTACTATTTTGGTGAAAATGAAGCCCTTTTTGAAAATATCTTGTTGAAACGATATAGCTAGAGGTAGAAAAATAGTTAGCAGGGCATGGAAAATTATGGGTGAAGTGCAATTTAAATTTTTTCAAATGATCAAGGTAAATGGGACATTACCTTGAGCCTCATATTTATATGGAAGTGTTTAAGGAAGAAGATCGGGGAATGGAAGGAACTAAAAAATTATTCCGTTAGTGCTTAATAGGTCTAACTTCACCAAATCTTCCATTATTTTACTCCCAATTTGGATATGGAAGGCATGTAGAGAACTTGGGGAATATAGGAACAATTCCAAGTGTTCTAGCAGGGCTCAACATATTTGACCTTGACAAATTTCATCTTTGTATCGACTATTGCGGGAATGTATAGGACTTGGGGAATGCAGGAACAATTTTGAGAGTTCTTGTAAACCCTGAATTAACCGAAATAACCCAAAAAGCCAATGTAAGTCAAACAAGTTGGTGTATTAAAGAACTTGGAGAAATCAAGAACTATTCGTCTTATTCCTCAAGAGACCAATTTGCCTAAAAAACATGTATTCAAGTAAATAAATTGACTAAGTCCCAAAATAAAAAGATACATCAAGGGAAAATACAACACATACAACTCAAATTTTTACCTTTACTTTAAAAATTTGAAATTTTTACTAGTATATGACAACACCCATGATTCCTCCTCTAATTCGCGATAAGGTTCTTCAAACATTACATAATGAACCCCTAGCTCCTTATGTAGCTTCTATGGATATGTGGGCATATCTCCAAAAATATCCTATGATGGATCAATTAATCTAGCCATCTATCTTAAGAACTTTGGGAATATCTATAAATAATGGATCAAAACCAACACCTATGCTACGACTAATCTTGTTGTAAAAATATTTGTAGGAGATGATTTAGAATGATACAATCAACTCCCCTCACATTATATTATATATTTAGAGATCTTGGTTCAATATTTAGTAAAGGATTTTATCCAACATGACCTACCTGAAAACACATTTTTAAACTCCATTAATCTGAAATAAACTCATAACGAACACGCCCATGATTTCATCAAATGATGGAAACTATTATACAATAAAGCTAGCCATTTCCTTGATGGTCAAAATAGTTTTCAATTATTCCTCGAGGAGATTATTCCTAAAATCTAATCTAAGGTCTAGTCCTTCTCTCCCACCACATTGGAAAAGGCTCTTGAGTAGGACAAGTAGAAGGAATACCTTATGCAAGAACTCAATCAACCACCCAAGTCTTCTAACACCATTAAAAAATTTTATAATTCCATTAGATCTCTAGCCATTTCTAAAGGTAAGACAATCCCAAATTCCTCTTCTAACAATGATATCCAAAGTTTCATTTCCCATAATTCACACCATCCATCTTTGTCTCATAGAGAGATATTACAAATTCTCTCTACCCCTCACATATTCTCTCCAAAAAAACAAACATCAAATTCCTTTAATTCTAACAATTTTTTTATTGATGATACGAAACTACTTAATACTCCCATGAATATTTTAGGGATATCAAGAAATATGTTCTTTATTTAATCCTCCAACATTTTGGTACCTAAATCAGTCCCAGCTTGTAAACTGAACAACATCAAGAGACTAAGCAGGGTGCTTAGAGAAAGACAAACCATGATTTTAGTCATTTTGTAGCTGAGGATGGATCTGACGGTCTCTTTTCACTATGAATTGGGGAATATTTGATATCACCTCCACTAAGGGTATGACCTACCCTTCTACTTTAGGTCATTCTTACAACCAGGGCGAGAGGACCCATTTTATAACCTATATTTGTAAAATGAATATATTTAACAACAATATTTAAACTCACTTTCTCAGGGATGTGAAAAGGAAATTTCAAGAAGACATGGCCAATATAAAAACATTTAACTCTCACGAGTTGTCACACTAGAAAATGTAGATATATTCTATAAAGGCGCATGTTACTAAAGACAGTTGTAATTTCCAACTTACTCTTGCATACTTTGGACAAAGGATGGACCAATTTAACAAATCTCAATAGTATTTATGCCTAAATAGTGCAAGCAAGGGTAGTTCTTGTGGATCTAGTGATTCTTGGTTGTAATTTTTATGTATTGTTGGGAAGTTAAGAAGATAAAGTTGATTATACAAAGAAATCAAATGAACCTTGCAAATACTGCAAATAAGTGCTCTTGATGTAAAATTTGGATCATATAGTCTAATGCATTCCTTTAAACAGAAGGTTTTTTTTCATGGAGGCCCAAGAACACTGTATTTAACAAAAACTTTGAGAATTAAAAATAAAAAATCTCATGATAAATTCTCAAAAAAATCCTAGCAATATATGATCTAATACGCTCCAAATACACTCAATAATTGATAAAGATCTTAAGACAAACAAATGCACATTAATTTTAAAACCATTTACCACATCATGAAGGAAAGATCCATCAATCATGTAATTATAGTTACCAAATTTTCACTATTTTAAACCAAATATTTTTGTAATTCAGAGAGATTAATTAATATAAGATTGCAATAGAAATGTAGACAATTGATTCAAAACAATTCATATTGAAAAAAGTAACAACACTCATGAAAATACACACAGATTAATTCAAAGAAATCTAATTCTTTAATAATGGGACATAACAACTATGACCTCAATATTTACAAATGGTTATACAGTGCAATCATCTTGACGAGAAGGTTTGGGAACAAGTTAATAGCTTGGTTTTCTCAGGTTGGTTAAGTTTTAGCAAGTACAAACAGGTTCTCTCCTTTTTCTCTAAAACTTAGAAAATATAACCCCCCTTATGCAAGAGTATTCTCATTGCATTTATACAATCTCAATCACTCAATCCCTCTTTAATTTCCCCGCCAAAAGCATGAATATTTGAATAATATTTTTTCTTTACAACACATAGTCTAATCCATCTTTATTCTCTTGGAAATATTTTGTTTTATGTTGTTAGGTGGAAGAATCATGAGTCATTCACATTTTTCACTCTTGCAGAATGAATAGGATGCCATGTCACATATTTGATGTTTGTGTTAATCAATTATCTCTTAAAGTGACCAAAGAAAACCCTTTTTGATGATTTTTGCGCAACTCCAAGTGATTTGATTTGATGTTTAATCCCTTTAAATTTTTTAGAATTCATCTTGGGAAACACATATTCATTTTCATGTCTTTCTGGGCATATTTTTTCCTGCATGGATCATGTCATATCAAGACAACTGTTATCTTCTGCATAATAACAACTTACTTCATACTTATTTCTCCCGTGTTAATATCTCATTTAAATCTTTAGAAACTATCTTACCATGATTATACTCAACCAACTTTCCCACCTCAAATTTCTTATAAATGCACACTATTTCCTTCAAAAACTCAAATTTTCTTCTCTCAGTGTAAAGAATTTAGGAAAAATTAACAGCAATATGGTGGGAACACCAGTGGAAGCTAACTTAAAAGACATATCCACTGAGGATTTACACTCAATTTTTTATCTTTCAGGCCCTGATGAGGAATTCTAATGCTATTTGAGATTGCTGATCCTAAAGATTAAACAAGGCATTTGACAACTCAAGTTGTTCGGCTTGTGTTGGTTAGAAGGCTTATTAGGAAAAGTCCCATTTTTTCTGCCTTCTAGATGATTTTTTTTCATCTCATCAGGCCAGAACATCAAAATACTCCTGATGCATAGAAGAAATTTTGGCTTGTGAGAAAGCCTAGTGTGCAAGGTTTGATCAATTACAAATGCCCCTTCATTTGTAATAAAGCATTTACTGTGAAGAAAATCATGTTTGTATTTTATGTACTTGATGGAGAGATTTCACTAGGTACTATGCGTACTCTTTTTCACAAAATGAATGAACTAGAAAAACGTGTCTGAATCTTGGAGAAGAAACCATTAGGGACTAGACCTTCGTAGCCTCCTAAAACATCACCCGTCTTTGTGAAGAGATATAGGGGTGAATTTAGTTCCAAGCCTCCTACTCCATTTTCTCCTGGATCAATTGTTATTTCTCTTCTAGCTCAAGATGCCAATCCATCATTTACTTCCAAAGCAACAAGAAAAAAGGTTTTTCCTAAAATAGGTTTGGACATTTTATTCAAGTCTCATCAATTCCTAAAGGTTTTTCTTGATAGGTTTTGCCTAAAGGTTTTTCCTAAAGGCTTTTCAACTCATCAATTTTATTCTCTATCAGGATAAGTTTTTTGATAACCTCATAAGAACAAGGTTCCTCTATGATATTCTTGTGAAATGATTGATTTAACATATCAATTTCCCAATTCCCATGAACCATATTGCATTTTTCAAACACCATTTCTTCCAATATACAATCTATATTATCAATAACATTCTCCAACCAATCTTTTTAAATCTCAAAATTTTCTTTAACTTGGTTGATGGTTTTCACCCTGATTCTGGGTAAGTCTTCCATTACATATTGAGTGCCCTTCTCCTCAGGTGACACTATTCCTTATTTCTCCAGTAAATCCTCATCTAGTTGATTTATTGCTTCAAGTTTAGGAAAAATTCCATCCCAAGAAAATACTTCATTTTCACATAACTCAATAACTTCATTAATTTCATTGAGCACTTTCATAAGCTTTGTATACCTATCTCTTGCTTTTTCAATCACTTGCCTACCCCTTTGGGAAAAATCCTCCACCCACTTATCTAATGCTTCAACCTTTTTATTGGATTTTTCAACTTTATCTAGCATCTTAGGGGTGATGGTGGTGATAAATTCTTTGTTAGATCCTACCAATATATGCAAGCATGAGGTTGATGTTTTTACCTATTCTTATAGCTACTTTCTGGATATCTTATCCTCATCAGACTAATGCACCAAATCTTAAACTGCCTCAGTGGCCCATTGATTCAATGATTCTCTGGTAGGTATTCCCAATTGGATATGTTGAATATCATATTCACTCTCTGCGATATAAAACTTTGTCTTTCCTTGATGGGTAGTTGCAACCTCCAAATTTCTAAACCCATGCTGATCTATTTGTATCTTGGTAAGAACCCTTACTTTCCTCAAATATTCTTTGGGGTTTGGAATTGAGATGCTTGTGATGCTTATAGTTTCCTTTTTGTGATCTCTTTAACCAATCCCCCCTAACCATCTAGCCATAGGAGTGTTCCCTTTCTTTAATTTTTGTGAGTTTTCAGGATACACTACTAATTCCTTTGATGTTTCTCTAGTTTTTACTATCTATTTTTCACTATCCAATATAACAACGAACCCTTACTTTCCTCAAATATTCTTTGGGGTTTGGAATTGAGATGCTTGTGATGCTTATAGTTTCCTTTTTGTGATCTCTTTAACCAATCCCCCCTAACCATCTAGCCATAGGAGTGTTCCCTTTCTTTAATTTTTGTGAGTTTTCAGGATACACTACTAATTCCTTTGATGTTTCTCTAGTTTTTACTATTTATTTTTCACTATCCAATATAACAACGAACCCTTACTTTCCTCAAATATTCGTTGGGGTTTGGAATTGAGATGCTTGTGATCCTTATAGTTTCCTTTTTGTGATCTCTTTAACCAATCCCCCCTAACCATCTAGCCATAGGAGTGTTCCCTTTCTTTAATTTTTGTGAGTTTTCAGGATACACTACTAATTCCTTTGATGTTTCTCTAGTTTTTACTATCTATTTTTCACTATCCAATATAACAACATATGATTTTCATGAATCCCTCCCTTGAATTTGTGGTTGAGTAGCATCCTCTGATTTCTTGCCTCCTATTGCTTCTTTAATTTGACCTTTATTTCTTGTAGAAACCTCAGTAGAAATAACTATTTCAATTGACACTCCTTTTAGATCCTGAACATGGATATTCATTGCACTTGTATCTTTATTTTTCACTGAAATATTTGTCACATCTACAATTTCCTTTGGGGTACTTTCATCCATTCTTAAAATTTTAGCTTCCTCCTTATCCTATGGAATATCTTCATCTCTCGTTGGTGATATTTTGGTGGGTGGATCCACTTGGGGTTGCTTTTCAATTACTTTGGGCTCTGTTGATTGAGCTACTAGTTATGATTTCTAACTTTTTCTTATATCTTCTCTAGGAAGAATCCCAACATGTTTACTTGTTTCTATTAACATTTTAGTAACATCATCCTTCATAATATTAGTCTTTTGGAAAATTTGATCTTCCCCTACTATCTTTGAATCTTTTAGTGATTGAATTTGAGTATGAACCCTAATCTCTACAAATTCCTCATCTAAATTTTCTTGAACTATTTTGTCATCATTTGTGACAAAATCTATATTTTTACTCTGAGTATCTTGGGGTTGATATCCCATACTTCCAGTTAATACCGGATGAATATCTTGGACATGCACCTCCTGTTTAGAGATACTTATATTATCAGTTCTATAAGTCTCAATATCTACATCAATAACTTCCAATTATGGAACCTCATTAAGAAAATTAGCTACCTCATCGGTTATTTTTGGTGGCTCTTTAGGGTGCTTAGTCACTAGTTTATCTTGTATTTGTTCTTCCTTTACTCAAGCTGACTGACTAGACATATAAGTAATGCCAATTATTCTTGGAATTGTTTTAAAAGAAGATGAAAATGAAACTACATTAGGTAATGTCACATTTGGAATAAAATGCACATTCCCATGGGTCTGGGATGGCAATACTTGATGGGATAATAAAGTAGTTACCCTCCTTTGATCTTCAGTCAGAGTAGGATGATCAATCACCTCAATCCTTTTATGCTTGTGTTTTATTGATATATGACCACCAACATCTCTTATTAAAGGTTGTTCATATACAAATTTAATCTTCTTCTTGGTTCTTTCAAAGTGTGTGAGGCCTGGTGCCTCTCTTCCTTTGGCACCATCTGATTTGAATTAGATATTAGAAATTTTTATAGCTCCTCTCATCATCTTTTTCATTTCCAGATGGTCTTGTTAATACCTTTGAGGGGGATATTGGTGAAATTAAGCCTTTCCCTTTTTCTTGGATCGGTACTGCTTTGGTGATGGGAGCATCTTGCATGGATTTCAACAGTATCCCCTCATATTTCTAGCACCAAAACATACCGTAAAATTCCAATGTCTTGCAAGTTGTTGATGTGCATTCATCCATAATTCATGTAGTGGGCCTATTACTAGGTAGTTATGGATCTTGTCCATTTAAAGGGTAAATTTTTTCCACCCCTTCCTTCAATGGGGGAAGATCTCTTTCCAGAATGTTCAAGTCTCGAAACTCATTTAATATTTTGGTATTTTGTAGGGATAGATCCAAACCTTTTATAGTTAACCAAATCAATGTTCTTATTAATACATTGGAAATCCTTATATGAGGGCTATCTGATTCATTCTCATTCCAATCAACAGAGCTGATTGTATTTGATTCAATTTTATAGTCATGGTAATACTTCCCTATTATTTCTTTATAATCTGTAATCCCCTTTGGGACTACTGCAATCTGAAAATTAATAATTTGGGTTAATGTCATCCTAGAATTTTTTTTCAATCTGACCTCCTCTTCATCTAGATAGTTCATCCAATAATCTTCAAAGTAAGATTCATGTTTACCATTACTAACGATAAATCTAACATCATAATTTGGTCTAGGTGTGAACATCTCTATTTGAAATCTCTCCATTTCTTCCTCCATCAATCTGGGCTTTATTATACTTTGGTATGAAAACTTGCCAATTTGTAGAGGGAATTTGATATTTGTCTTGTACTTCTTTGCAATCATTTTATGCATAGGAGTAAGTTGTCTTGAAAACTCCATCAGGGCCCATTTTTCATTTACATACCTTGGTAATTTACAAGGTTGTCCCTCAAATCCACTCACCCTAAAATATGTAAAGAACTTATATTACATGAAAATGCATCCTTATTATTGAATTATTTCCTTGACAGTAGCATATAGTTGATATTGTTCCCATTTTGGCTTAAAAAGGCATGTCACAGGGTAAATAAATGCATCATTCACAAACCTTACATTTCCTTTCCAATTATCCAGCCTCAATTGTGGGTATACATAATATACCCTATGACCATCAAAACTTACTCTTAATGGGATTCCTGGAAATGATTTGAAGTAAACAACATTATAGCTAAAGTATGAAATCATATAAAAAGTAATATCAACTGGATTATCCATTATGCTTTTTACATTTATTGCTAAAAATTGATCATGAATAGATGATGATATGAAACTTTCCTGAAAAAAAATTCCTTTCTCTTTCAAAATAACCATTATAAATGGACACATCCATTCTTGAAAGTTTGTTATTCCTTCTGACCCTGCCATTCTGTTTAATAACACAATCAAGTCTTCCACCTCCTCAAAAAACATATCCTTGGTTAATCTTTTGGGAATCCTTTTGATGGATTTTTTTTTATCTTTCAGCCAATAAGAATTCAACATTATAGCATACTCAACATGCCTTACCTCATAGTCCTTTTATTGAGATTTTACAATAGAAATTATCAGTTTATCTAAATTCGGCAACCCTATAATTTTTTTAAAGGATTTTGTTGTTAAATTTATCATGCTTTCTCCACCTCCATCCAATACCTCCTTCAATTTTGGGTTATAATTCTCTGTACACAACCATACGAGCTCAGAAGCATGTATAGAAGGTGGGAAAGTAACTGCTAGGGAAATGTCACTAGCATCAATAGCTTCCATCCATTTAATTTTATTTGGGTTACTCAATATTCTTTAGAAATCCTTCAATTTAGCATTTAGCAACTTCATGTCCAAGACCTTATCTAGATACATAGTTATGTTGGAATTTACATGAAAACATGAAGCCAGATACTTCATCTTATATAATTTATCTTTCCTTCTATCCCAATTTTAATTAAGTATGGTGAAGCAACAATTACCCATTTATCCAAAATCTCTGTGAATTTCTCTTTTTCTCCCATGCCTCTGAGTCACTTCAAGTTGATTTTTCCTCTTTTGATTTCACAAATTCTCACAGTTAGGGCACCGAGATCTTCATGTGTAATATAAAAAATTGAAGTTTTTGAATGTTTCAATCAATTTTACTTTGATCCATGCAAAAAACACATTAATGGTGGCAACCATAAATGCATTATATCCCCAACGTCCACTTTGATTTTTTCATTTGAATGTGGACCATCCACGTGGCTCAATTTGATGCCTTGTGGGCTCGTAGAGTCTTTTCACACTTTTGAACATTTGAATGTATACAAGTTTACATGTTTGACCCGAATGCCCTCTCTTGACTATTACTGAGATCACGACACGTGTTCAAATATTATATGTAATGGAATTGCGGGACTCTTTTACATGTTTGCTCATTCTCCCAACTAGATACAAGTTTACTATGTTGACCCGAAGCCCCGCTTCTCTGTATCTTCCTATGGAATGGACACATGTCCCCTATTAGGCTTTGGGGGCATATTTACATTTTTCATTGTAGTATGCCTTTGGTGTAAAAATGCACCGCCAGTCCATTTTCCTGCTCCAATTATTTTCAAACATGTCACCTCTTTCCGGAATGGGGTCAACCATTCCTTTTTTTTATTATTGACTCGAATATTCGAAAGAATATTCTTTGGAATTTGGGGATGGAATTGTAAATTGTATTTATAATATGAAATGACTATGATTGTTTGTAAGGAGAATCCTCCATAATGTAACCAATTGTGTTGCACCACGTATCATTGAAACTCAAAAAAGTTATTGCATTTTGTAATATGCACTGGGAACAACAAGGATGATATTTGAAAAGGATAAAACATGGGTTTACATAGATTTTTAATCATATTTCACATGGATTTTTTTATTTATAATGTATTTTCACACTCCTCGACCAGAAAAGAGGATTTTCATAGTATACCAACATAATATAACATGAAATTTTAATGGGGATTTTCTCTTCGACATACATATTTCTTAACTCAAGAAATCTGACACAAATTTTTTGAAGGAAACTTTAATGAAAAAGGGGCGAGGTTAAATAAAGCACTGACACTGGCTTCGACTCGGGGATGGGCACCCCTTGTGGGTGCCTCAAGAGCCATACAAACCAAAAAAACAACAGATCAAGTGCCCAGATCCATTGGGTTACAGAGTCATTTGAAACATGCACAAGGTCAAACCAAACCAACGTACTTCACAGAAACATACTCAGACACTAGGGAAACTAGTCACTGTAGACTAGGGAACAAAAAGGGAAATAAAAATTAAAATAAAAACATAAGGACTATAAAATGTACAAAAAAATCATACATTGATTATGATCAATCCAAGAAGTGCTTTAGATGTCTGGCATTAAAAGGAAACTCTAGAAAATCTCCATCCAGGTCTTTCAGGAAAAATGTATGTTCACCAATTCTTATGTCAATGGAATAGGGGCCAAACCACAAGGCATCAAATTTTCCATGTTTTCCTTTATCTTCGTGTCTGTTGTCCCATAATAAAACAAGATATCCAACTTTGAAAATTTTGGGAGTCACCTTCTTATCAAATAATTTGTTTCTTTTCTCTCTGAACTTAAGGTGTCTTTGGTGAGACTCCCTTATTTCTTCATCCAACTCCACTATCTGATTAATCCTTTCTTCATAGGGGTTCACCTCTTCATCCTAAAGCTAGTTGTATGAAATGATAAGAAGACAATTGCATATCTAGGAGTAAAAGATCATGTACTCCATAAACTAATTCAAAAGGACTCTTCCAATAGCTCTTTTGGAAGCAATTCTATCTTCCCACAAATAAAAATTCAACTGCTCACCCCACTTTGATTTTATTAATCTCCAATGTCCTTCTAATTATCTTAAGACAAATTCTTATTTCTTGATTCAGCTTGACCATTCCCTTAAGAATTGTAATTGGATGCATATGTTAGATTAATTCCATATTCTTGGCACATAACTACTAATGGCTTGGCCCTAAAACTCATGGTATTATCAACAACTATTTTTGCAGGCACTCTAAACCTACATATTATATGATTCAGGATGAAATCCATGACTATTTGGTGATTTTCCTTTTTAGTGGGGATGACTTCAACCCACTTGGTGAAATAATCTGTGGTTACCAGTATCCATTTGTGCCCTACACTTGAAGGATATGAGATCTCTCCAATAAATTCCATGCCCCATTATTTGAAAGGAGCTTCTATTGACACTGGTTGCAGGGGTAGAGCACCTGAAGATTTCATCCTTCCTGAAAACCTTTGACAAATTTCACACTTCCTGACCAATAAGGTTGCATCTTTGAAAAGTGTGGGCCACCAGTAACCCACCCTCAAGATCTTATGAGTAGTCACTCTTCTAGTAAAGTGGCCCCCACACACTCCCCCATGGAATTATGTAATAATTTTGGGAGATTATTCCTCTGTGATACATCTCAAAAGGACCCCCTCAAGATTCTTCCAAGCCAACCCATAATTAGTTATGATGTATTTTTGGGAGGCTAATTTGAGTGTTCTTCTTTGATTTTTGTCCAAATGGACCAAGACACTCCAAATTCCTTAGGTAAGATATTATGTCTTTATACCATGTGGAGCTGATACAATTTTTCTAGAACATCCATAGCTTCCTTCCTCAATATCATTAATTCAAATTACCTATAGGTTACTCTCTTGCCATCAACCTTGCAAGGCCTAGACCTCTAACCAGCTTGGTGGTTTATATATCCATGTCATACTCTTGTAGCTTGTTCACCCAATGACATCTCTTGCTATAAAATTCCATCTTTGATAAGATATCTTTAACCATAGTATGACGAACATATGCTACAATCTTGGAACTCAAAATATAGGGCCTGAAAATTTTATTAGCTCTTACAAAATCAAAACCCTGATTTTCCATGATGGTATATTTTAACTTAGCACCCTGCAAGGCTTTATTGAAAAAGGAAATAGGCCTTTCATTTCCCTCTTCATCCTTTTGTAATAACACAGATGCAATAGTATTTTCAGATGCAAAAGAAAAAATATGAAAGGACTTTTTATAATCAGGGGCTGCCAATACTAGGGCATTTTTTAATTATTCTTTTATTCCAGTGAAGTCTTAGAGAGATTGTTCTTCTCATTGGATAATCTAGTCCTTTTTTAGCATGTTTGTAATGGGAATAGTCATTTCAAAAAAATTAGAAATGAATCTCCTGATGAAATTTATTTGACCAAAGAAGGAATGAATTCCTTTCTTATTTTTAGGGACATGAACCTTACTGATTTCTTCCACTCTCTCAGGATCAATCATAACCCCTTCTTTTGACACAATGTGCCCCAAAAATATTTCCTTTTGAACTCCAAAATGAATTTTTTTAGGATTCAATGAGATGTCATACTCTCTACATCTTATCAACATCCTCTCCACATGGCTTAAGTGGTCACTTCTCTTTCTAGAGAACATTGTCATATCATCTTGATAAACTGCGATAAAATCATTGATGTATCATGAGAATGCAACATCCATGGATCTTTGGAATGTAACCCCAACATTCATCAAACCAAATGACATTCTTACATAGAGATAAGTACCCCAAGGAGTGGTAAAAGTAGTTTTAATTATTTCTGATTGCTTCACCAAAACCTTGTTGTATCTTGAGAATCCATCCAATATGGAAAGCAACTCAGATCTAGTGAAGAATTGTAACATGTTATCCATATTAGGAAATAGATAGTTTGTCTTTAATTGAGGACTTTATTCAAATTTCTTAAATCCACACATAGCCTTATGTCTCCATTTTTCTTTCTCACTAGCACTAGATTTTCCACCTATGAAGAATATCTTGTAGGCTATATTATCCTATATCCCTTAACTTTTTTAGTTCTTCTTGCATATTAAGGGAGAGTAGTGGATTGATAGGCCTCTATTTTTTCCTAAATGGTTTAACATTAGGTTCCAAAGGTATTTCATGTTGAAATAAATCTTCCGTATATGATTTAAATTTTGAGTAAGACCATGCTAAACAGTCTTGATATTTTTTTAACAATTCAAAAGAGGAGTGCTTTTCTTCCTTACTCAAATTAATTCCTATCAAAAATTTCCTAATATCTTCTTTAGTTCCCAAATTGAGTTCTTCAACATCCCTTGAAGCAGAGATGTGTCTATGAACCACCCTGTCAGCATTATCAAAATTTGATTCTAAAGCAACCAACCCTCTGGGAATGGTATTGGTTTTTAACTGAATGATATCCTTTCCAAAAAGGGTTTCTTTACCATCACACATAGAGACCATTGGTTCCCAATCCATGCAATGATTGGTGAATTATCCTTCATTCTACAAAAACCTCTGAACCTGGGAATCATCATCAAATACTTTCCAATGTTTCACACTATCAAGAAAAAATGGTCTTGACAATACTTCAATATCATAATCACAATAAGGAGAATAGTGTAGTTTTCAATCCTAGATCCAATAAATTCCAACGTATCAGCTACAACATTTTAAGTTCTTTCATGATATAAAATGTTAAAGGATTCAAACATCTCAATAAAATCCCATACTACATGCTTATACTATTTCATCCTTTGAGTTTTTGTAGCATACAATTTTCTAACTTGTTTGACTACCAACATAGAGTCTCCTTTAACAACTATGTCTTTTATACCATATCTCCAAGTAATCCTCAAGACCAAAAGTAATGCCTCATATTAGGCAATATTATTTTTGCATTCAAATTTCAATTTAAAGGAAAAATTAAAAACCTCATGGCCTTAAGATACAAGCACAACCCAACCCCATTCTCCATATTGGAGAAATATCCATCAAAAATTAAGGTCCAATGTGCTTAGGCATTCAATTTCATTAATACCATGCTCCTCAAAGTCAACATACCCAAGAAAATTATTAACATCCACATCTGTATACAAAACTTCATAAGAAGCATTATTAGGATCTTCAATCAGATGTAACATCTTTTTCTCCCCATATAACTTGACAAGATTCCCTTATAATGGTATGGTGGCACATGACATATCCTTCTACACACTTCCCCCAACACTGGTAGCCCATTTCCTTGACAACAACATACCCTATTTAGTAGGGCAATCCATAATGACTACATTCATGGTTAAATACTTACTAGGATAAGTTGATAATTGTACTACTAAATGCTTCACATACCCAATGACTGGTACTTCTCTTGAGTCCATGATAGTGCAATTTCCAAAGGCTGTTATTACTTTGATATCCAACTCATTCATAACTTCAAGGGGCATCACATTACATGAAGCTCCTGAATCAAACATGCAATTATGAACAAGCATGTCATTAATAATCAAAGTAGTATAGAATGGATCAACATCAAGTTGGGACTCAACAAGAGAAGTGCCTAGATATACTTCAAGGGATTCCCCCAAAATTTCCAATGTCTTTGGCACTCCAATTCTTCAATAATAGGAGGAATATCAAGATTGTTAATATTTTTTCCTGGGGCCACTACCTCCTCCTTAAATCCCAAGTACTCAAATGCTCTTCTTTTGTGCTCAGGGATTCTAAAAACTCAATGATGGGTATAATGACCTTGATCTAGCTCAAAATTTGAGCCATATGTAGGGGTATACTTGGGTAGGGTTTATACTGAGAGGTAGGGTAATTTCCTTTTCTTGTGGTATGAGGCTCTTCATGGCTTAGGAAGGGTTACTGGGTTTATTGGCATTAGTTGGAATTTTGGTTGGCACATCTTTCTTGGGGGAATCCTTTGGAATATTAGTGAGGAGAGGATTATTTGGGATTTTTTTTTGCCCTCCCATCTTAACAATCTTGTTTCTTAGATAATATTCTTTCTCTTGGGCCACCACTACATTCATTAACAACTATCTATCCTCCTCAGAAGGGATTCCACCATCATATTTCTTAATAATCAATGCACTTGAGTACGTAAAATCATGATTGGGAAATTCAAAATCCTTGACCATATAAAATTCAAGATCACTAATAGAAGTAAGAGGAGATACTTGGTCTATACAATTCCAAAAACTTTCCAAAGTCTTGAAACTCAGTAATTCAATGGAACTGGATCCTTGTTGTGGACTGTTGGGGCACACCATCATGATCACATCACCAAAAGTAGTATTATAGCAAACCTCTTTCACTTTATTCATTAATATCACACAGGGAATGTTGTAAGAAACATTTATCACACCACTCAATAACATGATTTTCTTCTATCATAGAAACTCTAGCAGTTAAAGGGTCAGAGACCAATTTTTTTTCTCTTGGTTGTTGTTGTTTATTTCCTGATCCCATGGGCCCTTTACCTCTCTCATCTGATCTATGATCACCCCTAGGATGATTACCAAATCTGTTCTAGTTTTGAGGTTGGTGTTGGCCCTGAGAACTCTATCCTATTCCCTTCTCTGCTCTAGCAAGCTTGTAGGAAATTTCTTTCACTTCCCCTGCTAAAGTCTTAACTACCTCTTCCATATCAACTCCCTTACTAGCTTGAGGCTTTTCAGGATTTACTAACTTGACACCATCCCTCTTAGGAGGTTTCCCTACTACCTTTATATTATTTTCAATCTTCACTACCATAGAGAAAGCCTGCCTCAAAGTCCTAGGGTTTTTGTCCCTCAAATAATACACAATGTTCTTATCAAAGGAATCAAAGTATTTTATCAGATAGGATTCATCACTTGGCCTCAAAATTATAGGTAATATAGTCAAGGTTTTGTTAAATCTGGTATTGAAATCTTGGACAGGTTCATTGGGATTCTTCTTTATGTTCTCAAATTCAGATAGAAGAAATCTAGGGTCAATCTTATCCCCATATTGTGACATAAATGCATTCTTCATCTGTCCATGAGTCAATTGAATTGTCTGGTAAGGATTTATACCAATCCCGAGCATCCTCTTCTAAGGTGTGAATAAATAGTTTTACATAGACATCCTCATGTTCAATCTCAAAATCCTCCATAATATTAACAAAAATTCTAAGATGTTGGTCACCAGTAATAACATTATTTCCTTGAAATTTAGGCAACCTATTCCTCACTTCTTGTGGAACTGGATTAGGATAACCCACCATACCATGGAAATATATGGGTCCAAAAACATTTACAACAAATATAGGTCTAGGTGGAGGTTGAGCCATGTTATTTTGAGGGGGTGTCCCAATAGGAGGATTAAAACGATGTGGGACATGGGTAATTTGAGGTAATGGTGTATGATCCTCAAAGTACTGGTCCTTTAATGATTCAGTTTCATAGAAAAATCTATTACTTATAAGTGACAAATGGGGGAGATGAGGAATACCCTTATCAGTTACAAATGAAGGCCCCTCACAAGTTGGAGTATATAAATTTGTGCAGGGACTTATTGATCTAGAACTGTCTGAGGAGATAGAATAATCCTCTATCAAAGGATGATCACTTTCAACCACAGGCACTACTTTCTCTTCTAACATTTGATCTCCCAATGCTCTCCAGACTTGTTTCTTAGTTGGATTTGTCCTTCCTAGCTCTAGAAACAATTTTCTAGTAGGATTTTTCTTGAAGAAGGACCTTATTCCTTCCAGACTTATAGATCTTGAAAAAATATTTCAATTATTAAAGCTTGAGGCACTGGTAATTACTATAAATTTTAAACAATGTAGAGTCGTTACTAAGGTCTTGCAGCTTAGATGTGTAAATCACTATAAATGACTTGTCAATGTGAACCTTAATGATAAATTTTAACAAATCTTGACAAATCTCAACATCCTTTGTCAGTATTTACCCCTAACCAAGAAAATTTAATGGAAATCTTTCTTAAACTAGGAAAATATCAAGAAAATAACTTTTGATCAAGCTCATTTTTCATAAAGCTCAACAAAGGATGATGTCTAGATCATGTATTTACATCTAAACATATTTAATATGCTACCAGAGGTTGATATTTATCTATATTTGTAGAAATACTCCCCGAAAAAGACACTATGAGGGTGTTGGTACCCAAATCAATCCCACCTTGTAATTCGAGAAACATCAATAGGCTAAACAGGATGCTTGGAGAAAGACAGATTATGATTTGAGTCATTTTGTAGCCAGGGATGGATCTGACAGTCTTTTTTTACTTGGACTTGGGGAATTTTGGATAGCACCTCACTAAGGGTATGACATGACTTGCTACTTTAGGTTATGCCTACAACCAGTGTGAGAGGACCCATTTTGTAACCTGTATTTGTGAAAAGTGGTGGATAGAACAATAATATTTGGACTCCTTTTCTCAGGGATGTGAAAAAAATAGCCTCAAGAAGACATGGTCAATACAAACATTATCTAACTCTCATGAGTTTTCACACTAGAAAATGCAAATTTCTTATAAAGAAAGGATCAAACTACTAAAGACAGTCATAATTCCAACTTGCTTCTACATATTTTGAATAAAGGATGGGAAAATTCAAAAAATATCCTTAACATTTATGCATAAACAATGCAAGAAGGGGTAGTTCAGGTGGATCTGATGGTTATTGGTTGTAATTTTGATATATTGTTTGGGAAGTTAAGAAGGATAAAGTTGATTATACCAACAAACTCAAATAAACCTTACAAATACTGCAGACAATTCTCTTGATTTAAAATATGGATCACAAAGTCCAAAGCATTGCTTTAACCAGAAGGTTTGTATTTATGAAATCCCAAGAACATAGGATTTCACGCAAACTTTGAGAATTCAAACAAAAAATATCATGAAAAACTATCAACAAAATACTAACAATCTCTGGTCAAATATGTTCCAGAGACATTCAAGAACTGAAAAATATCTTAGATTAAACAAATACAAATTGATTTTAAAACCATTTACCACATTATGAAGGAAAGATCCATCAATCATGCAATTGCAGTTACCAAATTGTCACTATTTTAACTAAGGCTTAATGTAATTCAAAGAGATTAATTAGCATAAGATTCCAACATAAATGCAAAAAATCGATTCAAAATGATTCATCTTGAATAAAGTAAAAGTGTTAATGAGATTACATGCAAATTGATTCAAGAAACACCAATTCTTCAATAAGAGGACACAATAGCTATGACTGAAATATTTGCCAATGAATGTAGAGTGTAATTAACTTAGTGAGAAGGCTTGGGAACAAATGAATACCAGTTCAGATATCTCATATTGGTTAAGTTTTCAGCTAGTACAAACAGGTTCTCTCCTTTTTTCTCTAAATCTTAGAAAATTTAACCCCCCTTATGTGAGAGTATTCTCATCGCATTTATACAATCTCAATCACTCACTCACTCTTTAATTTTCCCCACAAAATCATGAATCTTTGAATATTATTATTTCTTTACAACATATAGTCTAATCCACCTTTATTCTCTTGGAAATATTTTTTTATGTTGCCAGGTGGAAGAATCACGAGTCATTCATGTTTTTCACTCTCCCAGAATGAATAGGATGCCATGTCACTTATTTGATGTTTTTTTTAATCATTTATCTCTTCAAGTGATTAGAGAAACCCCTTTTTGATGATTTTCAAGCATATCTAAGTGATTTGATTTGACGTGTAATCCCTTTTACTTTTTGAGAATCTTTCTTGCGAAACACACATTCATTTTCATGTCTTTCTGGGTAGATTTTCCCCACATGGATAATGTCATATCAAGCCAACCGTTATCTTTTGCATAATACCAACTTACTTCATACTTATTTATCCCATGTGAATAACACATTCAAATCTTTAGAAACTATCTTACCATGATTATACTCAACTCTACTTTCCCACCTCGACTTTATTACAAATGCACACTATTTCCTTTACAAAATCACATTTTCTTTTTTGAGTGTAAAGAATTTAGGGAAATTTATCTGCAATATGGTGGGAACACCTATGGAAGCCAGGCTTGAAAGACATATCCACTGAGGATTTACACTCAATTTTTATCTGTCAGGCCCTAATGAGGCATTCATAAGAATGCTATTTGAAATTACTGATCCTCAAGATTATACTGGCACTTTGATAGCTCAAGATGTTTGGGTTGTGTTGGTTAGAATGATTATTAATACAAGTCCCATTTTTTCTACCTTCCAGATGATGTATTTACATCTCTTTAGGATGGAACATCAAAATAATCTCGATGCATTGAAGAAATTTTGGCTTGTGAGTAGGCCTAGTGTTCAAGGTTTGACCAATTACAAAGCCCCTTCGTTTATAATGAATCATTTACTATGAAGGAAATCCCCTTTGGGTATTATGTACTTGATGGAGATATTTCACTAGGTACCATGCCTACTCTTTTTTAGAGAATGAATGAATTGGAACAACGTGTATCAATCATGGAGAAGAAACCATCAGGGACTACACCTTCTTAGCCTCCTGAAACATCACCCATATTTGTGAAGAGATATAGGTGTAAATCTAATTCTAGGACTCTTACTCCATTTCTCCAAGATCAATTTTTATCACAATTCTAGCTCAAGCCGTTAATCCATCATTTACTTCTAAAGTAATAGGAAAAATTTTTTTTTCCTAAATGAGGTCTGGACATGACTGAATGGGTTTCCTCCTATGAGAGGAGATCATAATTTCTTAGTTTGTTGAAATGGTCCTATGACAACTATTGATGAACTCAGGTCTTTGGGTATGTCTCACACCCTTGGTTGGAGACATTGTGTTTGTTAAAATGGCATTGGAATAAAGGAATTTGTTCCTAGAAAGAATAGGCTAGTGAAGAAACTTCCTCTTTGCCAGAGAGGACTTTGTAATGGAAGATGATTAGGCTTCTCTTTTCTTTTTTTCTTTCTGATTTAGTTTCCAAAAAATGAATGCAACCCCATTTTTATGGGCTAGGGCCCCTATATAACTCCAATTTTGTTTTTTTCCACAATACAAAAGATGTCAAACAGTTACATTAGTTTACATGCTTCATAATAGATTTTGAATTCTATGAAATAAATACAAGTATATATTGTATTTCATCAAATTACATTTATGTTTGAAAACAACAATTCAAAATAGCATTCAGTTCTCATGAAATAAGAGTAATATTTAAAATAAGGTGAAAATTTTGTTCAAAGAAAAAAAACCTAAACTTTCTTATCAGTCTTCATAATTTCATCTTCATCTTCATCTTCATCTTCAACTTCTTCCTTAACTAGTTGTCTCTTTATATAAGTGTCATGTATTTGAAACATTTGCATTATCTCTTCCTGTATCAGGTCCCATGTGATGTTTATAGATTAAGTGATGTTTGTTCAATATGTCACAACATGTGGACATTCTTGGCCTGTATTCTCTCAACTTATTGTTCAGTCTCAACAATTTTATTCTCTACCAGGATACAGTTTTTTGATAACGTCATAAGAACAAGGTTCCTCTCTAATATTCTTGTCAAATGATTGATTTAACAGTATCAATTTCCAAATTCCCATAAACCATATTGCATTTTTCAAATACCATTTATTCCAATATACAATCTATATTATCAATAACCTTCTCCACCCAATATTTTTCAATCTCCAAATTATATTTAACTTGGTTTATGGTTTCCACCCTGATTTTGGCTAATTATTCTATTAAATATTGAGTTCCCTTCTCCTTGGGTGAAACTATGCCTTCTTTCTCCAGTAAATCCTCATTCAATTGATTTATTGCTTCATGTTTATGAAAAATTCCATCCCAAGAAAACACTTCATTTTCACACTGCTCAATAACTTCATTAATTTCATTGAGGACTTTTGAGTACGCTCTATAAACCTATCTCTTTATTTTTCAATCACTTGCCTTCCCCTTTGGGAAAAATCATCTACCCACTTATCTACTGCTTCAACCTTTTTACTGGATTTTTCAACTTTATCTAGAACCTCAGGGGTGATGGTGGTGATAACTTCTTCCGTAGGTCTTACCAATTTATGCAAGCATGAGGTCAATGTTTTTTACCTATTATTTTAGATGATTTTTGGATATCTTATCCTCATCAAACTTATGCAAAAAAAAAAATCAACTACCTCATTGACCCCTTACTTCAATTATTATCTAGTAGGTATTCCCAATTGGATATGTTGAATATCCTAGTCACTCTCTATGATATCATACTTTGTCTTTCCCTGATGAGGAGTTGCAACCTCCAAAGTTCTAAACCCATGCTGATCTATTCGTGTACTGGTAAGAACGCTTTATTTCTTCAAATATTCTTTGAGATTTGGAATTGAGATGCTTATAAAGCTTAAGATTTCCTTTTTTGTGATCTATTTCACCCCTTGTTGAAGAATTACCCCTAACCATCCAGCCATAGGGGCGTTCCCCTTAATTTCTTTTTGTGGGTTTTCATAATACACTACTAATTGCTTTGATGTTTCTACAACTTTTCCTATATTTTTTTTCACTATCCAATATAACAACATCTGATTTTCCTGCATCTTTCCCTTGAATTTGTGGCTAAGTAGCATCCTCTAATTTCTTGCCTCCTATTGCTTCTTCACTTTGACCTTTATTTCCTGCCGAAACCTCAGTAGAAATCAATGTTTCACTTAACACTCCTTTTGGATTCTAAATAGGGATATTCATTACACTTGTATCTATATTTTTCAATGAAATATATTTCACATCGGCAATTTCATTTGGGTTACTTTCATCCATGCTTAAATTTTTAGTTGCCCCCTTATCCTTGGTAATATTTTCATCTTCTTTTGGTGATTTTTTAGTGGGTGGATCCACTTGGGGCTGATTTTCAACTACTCCAAGCTCTGTTGGTTGAAATCCTAGTTGTGATTTATGAATTTTTCTTGTATCTTCTTTAAGATGAATCCCAACATATTTACTTGTCTTTTTAACATTTTAGTAACAACATCCTTCATAATATCATTATTTTGGAAAATATGATCTTCCCCTACTGAATTTCAATATTTTGGTTATTGAAATTCAATATGAACCCTACCATCTACAAGTTCCTCATCCAAATTAGCTTGAACTATTTTCTCATCATTTATGACAGAATCTATATTTTTATTCTGAGTATCTTGGGGTTGATCTTCTATACTTGCAGTTAATACTTGATGAATATCTTAGACATGCACCTCCTATTATGGGATAATTATATTCTCAGTTGTATAAGTCTCAATATCTACATCAATCACTTCCAATTCAGGAACCTCCTTAAGAAAATTAGCTACCTCATCAGTTATTTTTGGTGGCTCTTTAAGCTGCTCAATCACTACTTTATCTTGTATTTGTTCTTTCTTTACTGCAGCTGACTGACTAGACATATGAGTACTACCAATTTTTCCTAGGATTGTTTCAAAAAAAGATGAAAATGAAGCTATGTTAGGAAATGTCAAATTTGGAATAGAATGCACACTCCCAAGGGTCTTGAATGACAATACTTAATGGGCTAGTAAATTAGTAACCCTCCTTTGATCTTTAGTCAGAGTAAGAGGATCAATCACCTTGGGATCTCTATGTTTGTGTTTTATTGATATATGACCACCAACATCTCTTATAAAAGGTTGTTCATATACAAATTTAATCTTCTTGGTTCTTCCAAAATGTCTGAGATTTGGTGCCTCTCTTTCTTTGGAAACATCTAATTTGGATTGGATATTGGCACTTACTATATCTCATCTCATCATCGTTTCAATGCCAGATGTTCTTGGTAATACCTTTCAAGGAGGTTGTTTGTGAAATGAAGATTTTCCCTTTTGCATGGATTGGTACTACTTTGGTGATGGGAGCATCTTGCATGGCTTTAAATAGTATCCCCTTAGCTTTCTGCACCAAAACAGACTTTGCACCTTCAAGTCACAATCTTGCTAGCTACTGATGTTCGTTCATCAATAATTCCTATGGTGGGCCTGTTGTTAGGTAGTTGTGGATCATGTCTTAATACATTGGAAATCCTTACATGAGGGCTATCTGATTCTTTCTCATTCCAAAAAACATAGATGATTGTATTTGATTCAATTTTCTAGTCATGGTAATACTACCCTATTACCTTTTTGTCATCTATAATCCCCTGTAGGACTACTACAATCTTGAAATCAATAATTTGGGCTAATGTCATAATAGAGAAGTCTCTCAATATGACATCCTTTCATCTAAATAGTTCATCCAATAATCTTCAAAATGAGATTCATGTTCACCTTTACTAACAACCCATCCAACATCATAATTTTGCCTTGGTGTGAACATATCTATTTAAAATCTCTCTATTTCTTCCTCCATCAATATGTCCTTTATTATAATTTGGCATGAAAACCTACCAATTTGTAGAGGGAATTTGATATTTGTCTTGTGTTTTTTTGCAATCATTTTATGTACATGAGTATGATGCCTCGAAAACTCCATTAGGGCCCATTTTTCATTTACATACCTTAGTAATTTACAAGGTTGTCCCTCAAATCCACTCACCCTAAAATATGTAAAGAACCTATATTGCATGAAAATGCAATCATATTCCTTAATTTTTTCCCTAAAAGTAGTAGAAAAATTGATATTGTTCCCATTTTGTCTTAAAAAGGCATGTCACAAGGGCAATAAATGCATCATTCACCAACCTTACATTTCCTTTCCAATTCTCTAGCCTCAATTGTGGGTATACATCATATACCCTATGATCATCAAAACTTGCTTGTAATGGGAAACCTGGAAATGATTTAAAGAAAGCAATATTATAGATAAAGTATCATATCATATAGAAAGTAATATCAACTGGATTATCCATTCTGTTTTTTACAGTCATTGCTAAAAATTAAGCCTAAATAAATGCTAATATGAAATTTGCCTAGAAAATTTTTCCTTGCTCTTCCAAAAGAACCATTATAAATGGACACACCATTCTTGAAAGTCTGTTATTCCTTCCGACCCTGTCATTCTATTTAATAAGACAATCAAGTATTCCACCTCCTCGACAAACATAACCTTGGTTAATCTTTTGGGAATCCTTTTGATGGATGTTTTTAATATTTTAGCCATTGAGAATTAAAAATTATAGCATACTCAACATGCCTTGCCTCATAATACTTTTGCATAGATTCAACTATAGAAATTATTGGTTGATCTAAATTTGGAAACCCTAGCATTGCTTTTCAGGCTTCTATTGTTAAATTTATCATGCTTTCTCCACCTCCTTCGATTATGGGTTGTAATTATCCACACACAACCATATGAGCTCAAGAGCATGTATGGAAGGTGGGAAAGCAGATACTAGGGAAATGTCACTAGCATCAATAACTGCCATCCATTTACTTTTATTTAGGTCGCTCAATCTTCTCCAGAAATCCTCCAAGTCAGCATTTAACAACTTCATGTCCATGACCTTATTTAGATCACTAGTAATATTGGAATTTATGTGAAAACCTGATGCTAGATACTTCATCTCATATAGTTTATATTTCCTTCTATACCAATTTGAATTAAGTATGGTGAAGTGACACTTACCCGTTTATCCAAAAGATCTGTGAAATTATATTTTTCTCCTATGCCTCCAAGTCACTTCTAGTTGATTTTTCCTCTTTCCCTTTAAAAAATGCTTACAGTTAGGCTACCGATATCTTTGTATGTAATATTAAAAACTTGAAGTGTTTGAATGTTTCAATCAATTTTACTTTGATCCATGAAAAAAATGCATTAGTGATGGTAATCATAAATGCATTATATCCTTGGTGTCCACCTTTCTTTTTTCATTTTAATGTGGACCATCCACGTGGGTCAAGTTGATGCCTTGCTGGCTCATGCAGTCTTTTTACACTTTTGCACTATCTTTTCAATATATAAAATTTTACATGTTTGACCTAAATGCCCGCTCTCTGACTATTATTGATATCATGACACGTGTTCAAATCTTGGAATTACGGAAGACTATTTTGCACATTTTCTCATTCTCCCAACTAGATATAAGTTTACCATGTTGATGTGAAGCCCCGCTTCTTTGACATTTCCTTTGGAATGGACACATGTCACCTGTCAGGATTTGGGGGCATATTTTCATTTTTACATTGTAGTATGCCTTTAGTGTGCAAAAATGTCACCGCTACTCCATTTTCCCCCTCCTATTATTTTCAAACACGTCACCTCTTTTAGGAACAGGGTTCAACTTTTCCTTTTGTATCACTGACTTGAATATTCAAAAGAATATTTTTTGGACTTCGGGTAAGGACTTGCAAATTGTATTTATAATATGAAATGACTATGTTTATTTACAAGGAGAATCCGCCACACCATAACCAATGGTTTTGTGCCACGTATCATTGAGACTCAAAAAATTTCTTGAATTTTGTAATCTACACTGGGAACTAAAAGGATGACATTCGAAGAGGATAAAACATGGTTTTACATGGATTTTTAATCATATTTCACAAATATTTTTTAGTTATGATGTATTTTCACAATCCTTGACTAGAAAAGAGGATTTCCATAGTATAAGGACAATATCTAACATTAATTTTTAATGGGGCTTTTCACTTCAACATACGTATTTCTTAACTCAAGAAATCAGAGACAAAATTTTCAAAGGTCACTTTCAAGAAAAAAGGGTGAGGTTAAATCGAGCACAAACATGACCTTGATTTAATACTGATGTTATCATTTAGGAAAACTATGATAAATATCAATCCCTCCTTAAATACCATGAAAATATTCAATATAGGGATAACCACAATAAAGAACCCATGAACCACTTTTTAGGAATATCAAAGTGTCTTATTATTACAATTATCTAAATTCATAATATGTTAATATAGATACGATAAAATATTGATGAAATATCACACATAAAGACCCCATTTAAGGTCCTAAAAACCCTTACCCTAATGACCAAATATCATTGATACCTCCCCTATGAAACCAAATGATGAGCCTACTCCTTTAGCCAAGCCTAATCCAAAATCAATTGTGGAATACTTCCCCATGGATCTTATTCGACCACCCTCAGATAAGGTTTCTCAAACGTAGACATTCCCAACTATGGTGCATAATTTTTTTCATCTCACCTACCTAAATACCATTATAAAATCTATCCCATCCCACAATGGAATTTCCTAGAAGAGCTTAATTCCATGAATTGAGAAATACCCTTGATGGAGCTCATGTGTACTTCTCTAAAACATTAAAATTTCCTCATGCAATAAATCTATTTATTATATGATGTTTTCAATGAATAGTAATCTCCTCTCACCCCACCTTACCCTAAGATTCATAACATTGAAATAATTTTCCTAGCTTTAAATAACAAAACATCTACTATCAAGTTTCCTGAAAATGATATGATCAATGCCAAAATATTATTAAATGATGAAAATCCTCCATTTGTTATTAGTTTCATCATTTGTGATGCTCAAGTAAGGTGAGTTTTGGTAGATGAAGGATTTGGAATAAATGTCACATCCTTTTCTCTTATTCAAAACATGAGATTCTCTTTTTATGATCTAAAAAACACTTGGTTCACATGTTATGGGCTTGATAAAACCCATAAAAATTCTCTTGAGTGAATTTGGATTCTCATCATAGTAGGAAATAAAATGATCTACACCAAACTCATGGTTCTCAATCATCCACTCTCCTATAATCTCATACTTGGTTTTTCTTGGACACATCACATGCATGCATTTATATCATCAAGCTACCAATGCATCAAAATCACCCAAAATAATCAATGGTATAGGAACAATGTTGACATCAATTCTTAGGACATAACCATACATTTTCCTTGCAAAACCTTCTATATTCCTACTACAACCATAGTACATTTAATTTCATACCCAATTTTAATACTTACAAACCTTACATTCATGTCACCCTAACAGATTCATATGATGAAAAAATGAATAATTTGTAAAATGTGGTTAATAATAACAAATCACCCAACAATATAACATTATGCATTCCTACACTTATATTACCTGAGGATATATTTCATCCCATCTTAGAATCATAGAAAACCCCTTGCTTATTATCCTCCTCTAGTCACCCACCCAAAATTGATGAACTCTAAATCAAACACCTATTTGCATATTTTCCCCTCCCATGTTCTTTCAGAAGAATAGGACGCATGACATGTGAAACTTACCTCAATTAAACCATGATTTGTGGTGATCCCATACTTCACACTATTCACACATCTATCATTAATGAAGACTATATCCTATCCCATGTGGAATAATGTCATCTTAATGTTCTTCATTACCAACATTGGCTGGCATGCACATAGGGCTGAATTAAGGTTTCAGAGTGCCTTAGGCAGTTCTCAAAGCACACACCCCTTCCCCGCATGACCAACCACCCACTTTCCTGTGCATCATTTTTAAACAATTATAATATAAATTTTAACACATTCAATTAAATTTATAAAGGCTATTTTCTTGAGCTGCTCTATATCTCAAATAATAATCTGCATGGCCACATTCCATAATAACTTGGTGGTCTTCTTAGGTTGCAGATTTGGTCCTTAAAAAAATCTATTGGAAGGCACCATTCCACATGATTTAGGTTTTCTCACAAACATAAAAATTCTTTTCTTAAGACATAACAATATAACAGGTGCTATTCCTTCCTCTTTGGGCAATGTCTCAACATCGGCTCTCATAGATTTGCATAATAATGAACTAGAAAGATCAATTCCTAAGGAACTTGGTATCCTACCTCAGTTTATCTTATTGAATGTTAACAATAATAAATTTTCAAGAACCATTCCCTCAACTCCACATAACCTTTTAGTCATAATATTCTTGAATTTGAGTGATAGTAAATTCCAAGGCTCAATTCCCAGCCAACTAGGTATGCTCACTAAGTTACATTACAACATACAACATTTCCATCTTTCTAGAAAACAAGTTGATAGAGATATACCTACCTCCCTCTCAAATTGTTGTTCTCTTTTATTTTTGGGTTTGGGGAAAAATAAATTATCAGGACACATCCTATCATTTTTTTGGTACAAAACTAATCCTTCTAGAAAGTATTGATATCTCTATGAATAACTTTATAGGAGAAATACCTCCTTTCATCTCCACAAAAAATTTAACTTATATTTTCAATAGGAAAATATTTGATCATCAGATTTTTCATTTGGAACTTGGTGGCATTTACAATGAACAAACGGTGCTATAATCTGGTTCAGTAATTTTTAGGAATATAAATATTTAATTCCTAGGAGAGCCATACCCTAGGGATCTGGATGATGATAGCATAACTATATTGGTAAACTAAAATTCTTGTTTATAAAATTGACTTAATTGAAAAATCCACAGTAGGCAACCAAAAAATTAAACAATTTCATGATGGAGTAAATTTAGTTTGATATTTAACTTCGTTGGGAAAGCATAGATTGAATCATTGATATTGTTTCCTCTAGAGAAACTTGTATGTACCTATTTAGTAACTTGAATAAGAAGATCATCAAGCTATGGTGTTAATACCATTTACTATTAATAGAAAAATAATTTGATAGGAATAAGCTATTGTAATTGCCAACAAAAGGTAATCTAAGCGAGAGTGAAAAATCCCTTCAAGATTGATGGCCATCAAGAACAAAAAATAAATATTCAAAAGCATATTCCTCGCATGGAATTTCGAGACCCATGTTGTACTTGAATCCGAAGTTGTGCTCTGCCTCTTCTAACAATGGGTGGAACAACGCATGATTTAAATATGTTTTGGGTAGATTAATGATAGTTACTAATGTTATATATAAATGTTAATGGTGCTAACAGTTACATGGGAGAGCCAAATGCCTGGAAATAGTGAAAAGAAAACCTTTGAAAAATATTTATGGTGCCCCTCTCTATTATGCACCCTAGGCAACTGCTTAGGTTTCCTAGGGTATGAAATGCCTCTGTATGCACATATGTTTCTAAACACAATATTCACTTGATTTACACATCCTGCTATTTTAACCCTCCTTCATATGACACTAGTTATAGTGAGGATGAAGAAAGCCTACCCTATGTCCCACCAAATAATCCACCATTTCTAAATAATCCTTGGGTACTTCAAAAACTGTATAATTTTACTAGTTTCCATCTAACTTCCCCATGCAATATAGATCTTGATAGGCCTAGATAAAACTCTGCATAGAATAGATCTATTATATCTAGCACAATCATTCCATTTGATGATTTTACAAATGATCCCATGCTTCTTGATTCACCTTATATTGATTCCATCACCGCTGTGATACCAACACATCCAATATCATAAAGGAAGATGAATTTTTACCTTCCCTTAATCCATAAATCACCCCGAATACTAAGGTATTACATGCACACCAAATGAGTTCTCTCTATCATTGTGATGGTAAGAAATACATGGCCCTCAAGATTGATGTCAAATATAATAGTCCCTATAGACATAAAATCAAACACTTTGGGTAATTATATATTCATGATTGCATACTACTATTCATATGATTCCTAAGTTAGAAAAGTACTAATTAACTCATGTCTTTGGCCATCTTTGATTTCTTTCTATTGCCACTATTGGTATTACACTCTTTCTAGCTCAGTCAGTCTTTTCATACCTCAACATTTATCATCCTGGACACCAGCACCCAGCTAGGATACTAATCCATGTGCCCCTATCCCCTATGGGCGCCCTTGACCTCTTTGTACTTTGTTCACATCTTTTGGGTCCTTTCTAGATATTTGAGCATCTTATCTTTTTGATAGTCATCCTTTTCCGAGTTAATTATAAAATTCAAGAAAGGGAATCATATAAATATAAATTTATGTGATCATAATAAAGGACCAAACACTAAGCATTAGCTATCACAACCTAAGGTTGCATCTAAAGGCTATTCAAGAGCATTCAAACATCCATTCAAGGGCAAGGGATTCTATTATTCTACACACTTCATAACAGGGGAAGTTAATTATATTCCATGCACACATTTATTATATTTCTTTACATCTACCTACTTGATTGCTATCAAGTGAGACACGCACAAGAGGCACCTAGGGAAAAATTCTTCACACACAACACCTAGAACTATATTGGGCATGAAATGTAGTACAACACTGAGTCATAAGTTCACTCGTTTGATAGCTGAGAAAAGTATGAACCCTCATTTGCATTATTTTATTTTTAGGATTTGATGTAATCTTGAGGGTTTTACAGGTCAATATTTCATCGCAGGTTATTAGTGACATCAAAGATCATTGTGTAACCTATTAGCAATAAGAATCAAAGGACAAAAAACATCTCACGGCCCTGAAAAGTAGGTTTTCTGAGGGTTTTAGGAGTCACAGGCCCTGAGAGTAGGTCTGATGTAGCCTAGAATCTACTGTGAATAACCTAGGCGCGCTAATACATCACCCAGCCTGAGCTGAGCGCTCACCCAAAGCACGTAAAGGTACCAGGACCCTCTTTATATTTTCTTATGTGGGATGTTAGTGTGATAATGATAAAATATATTTAGATCCATAATTAAACATAAACATTCCACAGTACATAATCTCGATCTAGATCTTAGAGAATCAAGAATTAAACAATAAGTTTAACAAGATTAACCATATATGCACCAGATTCAATTATGTTTAATACCATTATCCAGCCAATATACTCCATTACATTAAACATTGTAAAACATAAAAGCTTCTTACATTATATGGTATATCCATAACTCATGCGTGCATCAGATCCAACTGTATAACTCTACAATAATTCAGTCCCCCTAAACTACATAGTTCAATACATATTTATAGAGGTGGGGACTTGCCCTTCACCACCTATACACTTCTCAAAATAGGTCGCATGATGATAATAGCCACGTGCCTTTACAATATAATGCATATATGTGAACATTCTAATAATATATGTCCTATAGTTAACTAGAAGAAGAAATATTATTATTAGCTCAAACCATGTATGGCGCTTATCAACTGATCATTTCCAAAATAACATTGTGTGTCATGTAAGTCTTCATATCTATGTGTGCTCTACACGTTATCTCCAAAAATAGCTCATATCCAAAAAATTGCTAAGTCCTGAGCCAAACTATTCTGGTGCGTGTTTCCTTTCCTATCTTCCCACGCCTTCAAATGTGCCTTGTTCCTGTGTGCACATCCTTTGTGTGTCTACTCCTTACAACAAAATTTTTTCTACTCAACATTACCCCACACTAAAGTACATTATCATCCCAATAATGGGAATTCTTTCTCTTGTTCCCAAATAATAAAAAATAAGAATTGAAAGAATAACAAAATCACTATACAAAAGGATGAATCTTTACTCTATAACACCCTCTTCTTCAACTGGGAGGATTTGTTCTAGTTATTCATTTTTGATCTCAACCTCCAATGTCTACCTGTCATTTAGTGCAGTCCTTGTATTTTTTGGAATATTTGTGGCTATGGAATCTAGTTATTCTTGAGTGATCTTTTCCTTCTCATTCTATAGTACTCAGACAACATTGGCCATACCTGGCATCATTCCTTCAATGAGGTCCATATTTTGTGCTTCGAGCTTCCTAGTCTCATCAATTCTCTCTTTATGTAGATCCTGGGATGTTGTGAGGGCTTTGCGCTTTTTTTTATTAGTGATAATCTTTCTACACGCCCTAAAGTATCATCTTTCATTGTTTCCAGAAATTTATTATATTCAACTAGAGTTCTAGTCCTTATTACTACCTCTGGTGCCACACATAAATTAAGAGTTTGGTTTTCTTTCTTCAGCTCATCCTTTACATTTTGGAGAAATTCCTTGTAAGTTGAATTTTTTCTAAGCATGGAGGCCTGTGCTATCTCTGCTTCTTATTCAACATCTTTTGGTGTGGGCATTCGAATTGCTCCATCCTCTAATACCAAAGATACCAAAGTGCACACATAATGTATAAACAAAAGGAAAATTTTCAAGTACCTTGGGTTCTAGATGAGGCCTTATTTTAAGAATGTGATCACCAATCTTCTCAGCCCTGCCAACGAAAGCCTCATTCTTTTCCCGTTCTCATTTTTTCTCTTTCTTTAAGCACGACACTCTGTAGTTTTATCTTTGTTATCCTCCATCAATACTTGAATGGTGGTGGCCTTATCAACATTTATCAATGCCACCTCAGTATATACCTTGACCAAGGCATTACTAATTTTCTCATCAGACATTAGAGTAGGTTTTATTGTCATGTTCCTGCTTTGGGGTGCCTTCTTCACTCTTCGTGAGACACAAGATTCTTCACATACAGCAAATTCTGGTTCATCCATATGGGTTCGAATGGACCAAGATAATTGTTTCCTTGTGCATGTAGTAGCCATATCTAGATCCATCATCTTCCACCCATATAATTCCTTAAGGCCCATAGTACTCTTAATTCGGGTGCAGATGATTTTTCTAGTGTCCTCAACATAGCCCATACTAGGGACAACATATTCTTCACTTCTCTTTATCCTTGGATCCTTGGGAACCTAGGCACCAAGGTCTGGAGTTGGTCCTTATCCTACCTAAATCATTACCGGTGCATTGGATTACTCTTACATAGTTTCTTCTACCTCTTTCACCCCTTCCTCTTCATCTCTCATTTCTTAATCCTGGGGTTCCTCCACATCTTTAGGCTAGACTGGGGTTCCAAACATGCTCTCTTCAGACTCCTTCTCCTCCTCATAAATTTGTAGCTTTCTTTTTCTCTTTTTTCCAGTGCTTCTTTATGAGGGGAGAGTTGAGGTGACCTTTGTAAATTTTGTGATGTCCATGTGCATTAGTTCCTGGTTCTTACAAACACCTTCTTAAACTGGTGCTTCTCATGGACTGCATCTACATCCAATTATTCCTCTCCTTACGCATTTGCGGGAGTATTTACGTGCTCACTCTCCACTTTATCTGTGGGCTACCTCTAGCCTCTATAGTACAAGCCTCCAATATCCTCATGTTCTTCTTCTTCTCTATCTCTATGGTCGAGGCAAGATTTGGAGCTTCCACATTTTCAACTATGTGTTTTCACTTAGGTGGCGTTTGGAGCATGAACTCATTCTCATTTTCCAACCTAGGTTTACGCTGATGATAGAAAAGCACAACTCCACTGTCCCCAATATCCAAACTTACTGGCTTCATACTTATAACATTTGAAATGATCCTCTCAATGTAGGTAGACCGACCTAGATAGACATAACTTTTTATGAGATTATGGTAGTGAAAATATATCTTATCCACATTAAAGCTCAACTAGCATGCATCAATAAACCTATGTACTACTACCTAGAAATAACACGTTGTGAAGGTGTAGGGTAGTTTACATCAGGGAATCCATGTCTCATCCTTCATTACAAACCATACAATCCAAAAATGTTGATATACCATGAACTACACTGCCTTGCCCAATACTGAGGGTAACTCCTTTGGAATGCGCCATTCCTCCTCAAAGACCATGCGCAGTCGATCATACCATAGTTATACCCTTTTTTAAATGGGCCACTCATTGTTCCTTTCCATAGATAATTCTCAAACCTATCTATGAGGGACTTCTTCTCTATGGGATATTCCCAATTTTTTTTTCTTTTGCCCATCAGGCACTGCAATTTATACAAACACAAGAGATAGTAGGATAGTGCCAATATTTATCTTTTCACATGTGTGCACTTCCTCAATAATTGTTTTTTCTATGTAGCTAGCTAAGTTGTGCACTTCTCCTTGTGACATATTCTTTGCGATATGTAGCCACATGGTGTTTACCTCTAACCATCTCTCTTGATCATTCAACTTAGTAAGTAGATGTGTGGCTATCTGTACCACATGGTACTTCCTTAATCTATAGATGTCCATTCAGCATAAACCCTTTGCATATCCCAAATCCTTACTTATATTTATAACAACAACCTTATTTGTTAGATCACTACTAATTTCTATCCCTGTTCCTTTCAGTCCTGTCAATGTGGCAATCAAAGGAGTGGTGATCCTTACCCACCGTCCAGCAAAATAGAAGAAATCTTCGTGGAATTTTCTCATAAGCCATTGGTATAAAATTTCTGGTTTTCCAAAATATGGGAGTTCATACATTTGATACATCCCTACCTTCTTGAGAAGATTCTCCCTAACATTTTCATATATTGGCATGCCATCCACCTTGTGCTTGTTGGTCTTCCTATTCAACAAAGCGTCAAAATATCCCTTGTTATAAGTGATGCAGTGGTTGTAATCACTTACTTTTCATCTACAGCTATGGGAATCCCAATCCCACCTGATGATCACTCCTTTTAGAAACTGCATCTCTGAAAAATTACTCTTGGGAGCATCTACGACCTAGACTTCCACCTTCTTCTTCCCCTTCGTACCTGTTGCAGGTGCCTTCCTTGGTGCCATAGTATAAATCCTTCCTTTTGTCTTCTTTCAAGTAAGATTTCATGCCCTATTTCAAAACCACATGCCCTAGATTAAAACCATGAGACCTAACTCCTTCTAAATGCTTCTACTTCACTCAAACCCTTCTCTAATGGGGGAAAAATCCACTTCTACATAAAAATCCACTCTCCACACCTCGTTTTGCAACTCTTCTCACCTCAACACATTTTTCTTGGCTTGGTCACAAGTAGATCACTTGAATACTTGTGATCAGAAAGGTAAAAATGAACTTGCATCACGTCTTTATATTGATTTTTGAAAATTTATTACATTTATTGATCCTTTACCTACTAATGATCCTCTCATTAATTGACCATTTTCCCTACTTTTGCATGACACACCTACGCGCATCAACTATAACCTTCTAGTGCATCTTCCTACCTTATAACCACAGACATCCTTTTGCGCACTTCCATGCTCCAAAGTACCTTTCCATTGTGCCTTCCTCTAGTAGTTTCTATGGCCACCATTTACCTTGTGTTATACTATTCATTCATTTATTTCCAGCTATGGTCTTGTCTAGGAGCAATCTTCTTTCTAGTAGCTCCTTTCCATACTTTAATAACACCTATAATGATTTTTTCTTATGTGTACCCATTTTTGAATAACAAATAACAACTATCCCACACCAATGGTATGTGTAGTCCTCTACACATAATATACTTCAGATTTTAATTATCTTTCGGCACATAAATGCTTTTATTACACAAAACACCAAACTAAATTGACAAAGAATAGTGACGAAGAAGGAAATATACTTAAAAGAAATACAGAAAGGGAAATCTATACTAAATCACCATATTGCATTATTACAAACATTAAGAAGACTTATTTATAGTGGGGCTTTATCCTACTCCCGTTAAAGTAATCGAGTAATTATGTTCCATCGAGCTCCTCTAATTGACAAGCACATGATTCAAGGATTTGAGTGATAATATACAGTCCCAACCAATGCACCTTAAGTTTTCCTAGATGGTGCAGAAACTTTGAATCATAAAGAAGTTCCATATTTCCAACTTCAAGCTTCTTGTCCTTGATGTGTCTGTCATGTCGTGCCTCCTATCTAGCCTTTTCCTGCTTTTGATTCCAACATGTTATGGCACACCTCTCATCCAACTGTATTAACTTGTCAATTCTCTCTTTTAATGCTTTCTCATTAGTTAGACCTCCCACGCACAATACGAAAAGAAGGTAACATGAATTCCATGGGAAGAAATACTTCTGCGCAAACACAAACTAAAATGGTGTTTCCTTAATCAACCTTTTGTAGGTTTTTATATAAGCCCAAAGTACAATAGAAAATTTATCATCCCAATCTTTCCTTCCAACATCAAATTTTTTTGTTAAGTTCTAGCTCAATATCTTGTTGAAAACCTCAGCAGTCCCATTTTCTTGTGGGTGATAAGGTGTAGTCTTGTGGTTCATGACCATAAATTCATCTGACAATATTCTGATTATCTCATTGAAGAAGTGTGTACCCTTATCACTTGTCAAGCTCAACGGACATCCATACCTAGTAAGAAATATTTTCCCATAAGAATATTACTACTGTAGCCACTGTACAATCCTTTGTAGGTGCTTCTTTTGCCCACCTTGTAAGATAATATATACAAGTGATGATGTAGCATAATCTGGTTCTATGCGTGGCTAGGGAAATAAGACCCACAAAGTCTATTTCCCATTTTTCAAATGGCTCTACACTAGGAATAGGCCTCAAAGGCATTTAATCTCTTTACCTAGGTTTTCCAAGGGGCTGACAGTGATCACATGCCTTACAATAATCTTTACAATCCTTATACAAGGCCTCCCACCATAATCTAGCGAGTAGAATATTACGCGCGGTGGCATCACCTACATAATTCTAACCTACAATATGGCCATGAGCCTCTTCCATAATATATATGCACTCATGTTCCAATACACACCGACACAATACTTTATCTCATCCTAGTTTGTATAAGTCAACACTGCTCAACATGAAGGGTGCAACACAAATTGCAAGTTATTTCTTCTAGTGTCATACATGTCTGTAAAAAGACAACAATATCCTCCAATTTTGAAGGCACACGATGTAATCTGTAAAACCGTGCATATGAAATTGTATCTTTAATTGTCTACACATCCTCCCCTGACTGAATTCTTGATAAGTGGTCTAGTCTAGAATTACTTTTGCCTAGTTTTAAAACGAATGTAAAGTCAAATTCTTAGAAAAAAAGAACCCATCGACATATGTGCCCCTTTAAAATGGGCTTATTTACTAAGTATTTTAATGCCATGTGATCAGTATAACATACAAAGGGTATTTCTAGCAAGTACTATATGAATTTATGCAACACTTAAATCATCGATAAGGCCTTGCGCTTTGTAGTTGTATGATTCTATTATGTAGGAGTCAACTTTTTACTAGAAAAATAGATAGGATGATCTATAATACCTTCTCTAGGTTGAGCTAAAACTACGACAATGGTCATGCTAGAGGTGTTCACATGTACATGAAACGTTTGGTTCCATGAGGGAAAACATAGAATAGGTGTTGTAGTAAGCCTCTCCTTCAATATCTCAAATGCGTGTTGTTACAGTTCTCCCCAATAGAATGTCCCTTTTCCTTTGAGTAACTCTTCCAAGGGTGAAAAAATTTTTGCATATCCTTTGATAAAAAAATTTTAATACCCTATGTGGCCCAAGAATCTACGCCCCTCACTCTAACTGGTAGGTTCCTCTAGGCCTATAATAACTAAAACCTTAGTTGTATCTACTAACAAACCTTGCAGATGATTTTCCCTAAAAAAGTTCCAAAAGGTGTAGCAAATATGCACTTCTCTATGTTTAAAGAGATGCTTAACTATCTACATCTTTCAAACATTAAGTGCAAGTTGTCACAAAGATCCTTAACAAGCCCATATACTGTCCAATCATCCAAGTAAACCTGTAAGAATTTGTGAATAAAATCCTAGAATGCTTGAAAAAATATGCATGAATATACAACAGGCGGGTTATGTTGGTGCTCAATTTAATCTCTCCCTGTTTGTTCAAAATTTCTCAGTCTGCATGGTTTGAAGTATTCTCTGTCTCCTTGTATGGATGCATGAAAACTTTCTCCCTCATTTAGTTTTCGTTATCAGTCCTTTCCTTGGGTCATGGATCATGTTGAGCCAGGTATTGTTTACAGTTTCTCTCTCTATGAGAAAAAAATTGTAATTTGGGCGTGGATTTGGGGTTTCCCCTCCATTTTATTTCTCCACAGTCATGTCTTTTGTGTCAATTTTGTCCCAATGTCTGCGGCTACATGGCCTTATTTAATTAGATGAGGCATGACGGGTCTGTTTGGTGAACTTTTCATTTTTTGTTATATTTGTAAAAAATGCCAAATTGATCCTATGACTCTGATGAATTCTGATTGGCTACTCAATGATATGAAGCAGCGGAGCAATTTCTTACTTTGTCCTAAAAAATATGTACACTTGTCATAAATCAAGCAGTTGTGGAAAGGCGGGCCCTTTTGTGTTTTGAGGCATTATAATGAAAGGTGTAAAAGTGTAAAAGGAATTCCTAAGGCCCGCAAAAGGACATGTGGCAGTTTGAAAATTCAAATATGGAGAGGTGGGTTGTTGATGGTATTTTGGAAATTTTAGATTTTTTGTGAAAAGGAGAAAATTTATAAAATTAGCTGTGATTCTGTTGGGGACCAAATAATGTCACATGTTTGAGTCAACATTGAAAAGTCAAAGTGGAAAGGCAGGTCACCGGAGATGTTTGGAACTTTTAGCTTTATTATGAAAAAGGAATAAAGTATAAAAGTGAAGCATGGCCCCTCTAATGCCCACATCAAAAGTTAAAAGCAGGGAGGCAGGTCATCAGGGAATTTTGAGATTCTCAGCTTTGTTGTGAAAAAGAATGAAAGTCATAAAGTAAGTTACAGCCCCATCGATGCCTAGGAAAGCCATGTGTAAGGTCTATATCAAAAGTAGATGGGTGGGCCAAATTTTCCAAAAATTTACAATTTCTTTAAGTAATACAAAATTTGAAAAGCACCCCTTGTCTCGCTTGAACTCAAATCTTCTCCATGTGCAGCGCCTGTGCCTATTTGGGGACCTATCCCTGAATTTTACTTTTGAAAGAATGACACGTGGAGGATTCCACTAGCTCTATCCATACTTATACTTTTCAATGACTGAGGAAATTTTCTTGGGCCCAAGGTACGTGGAGAGTCTGCACTCGTTTGAGGTCCCGCCTCTAGACTTCATCTATGAAGTTGCACTGAACAGACACGTGGAAGCTTCCGCTGAATCTTCTCATACTTAAACTTTTCAAGCATTTGATATAACTTTCTCCGACCCTAGGAATGTCATACCTTCATCTGGTTCTTAAAATTTTTCAATGGTCGTGACACGTGGAGATCCCACACTTGTTTGAGGTCTCCGCTTTTGGGCACCATATAAAAAGTGCTTTGAAGAAACACATGGAGGATTCTACTAGCTCCTCTTTATGCTGAGACTTTTTCAATGGTCGAGGAAAATTTCTTGGGCCCAGGGAATGTGGAGAGGCTACGCTCATTTGAGGTCCCACCTCTAGACTCCATCTTTGAATTTTCACCGAATAGACATGTGGAAGCTTCCACTGGACCTTCCCATGCTAGGACCTTTTAGTGACTGGTGCAACTCTCTCAAGTTTTGAACATGTGGAGGGCCCGCGCTCATTTGGGAACCTACCTCTAGACTTCACCTTTGTAGTTGCATCAAGGAGACACATGGAGGCTTCTGTTGGATCCTCTTCATACTTGGCCAACTCAGACTCATAGCATAGATATGTGATATAGATTTAATCACGTCAAGATGGTTGCAAGTGTAAAGCCATTGGAAATCTCTGAGATTGTTTAAGAAACTCTCCCCTATTGATAAATCTAATGAACCTTGAAATGAATCTGTGTTGATCATGAACATTATTGTGTTTGTCTCATTTCAAAATGTTTTCAAATAGTTTTTCTTGTTCCTGTTGCAATATTATGTTGCAATCCCTATGAATCACACAATATCTCGTCCATGTGTTAGTATTGTGGCATTTGCAATTTCATTATGAGAAGAGCTTTCATCTTTTGATGTAGATAAACAATTTAAAATCACTTTACTTTCATTATGTTGATAAAGATTATTTGTAAGTCTATGAGTGTATCTTAGGCGTGACGAATCAGGGAATTTTAACATTTTATTGAGTCTTTAGCAAGAGCCTTTGTGTTGAATTCTTGAAGAGTGTATGAAACCGTACATCTTTGGGTCTCCATTGATACACACCTTCTGGTTGAAGGAATATTTTGGCTATTTTGAAGCATTTTGTCTATGATTTTTCCAATATTTGTAAAGTTTCTCAAAGATTTGGTATAATCAGTTTTATCTTTCTTAACTTCCCACCAAAAAATTCTCAAATGATAAATCCTACATGAACTACCCTTGTTTGTACTATGTATCCACAAAGGTTTAACAAATTCCTCTACCAAAATATGCAGAAACAATTAGGATTCAATTATTGTCTTTAATAACCCAAACCTTGTCAAGGAAATATCTCCACTTCTCCACTCTGTAGTGTAACAACTCATGAGAGTTCGATTATGTTGTATTGATCATATTTTCTCAAGGTTCTCATGAAAATTGTGCAGAGAAGGATCTCTCGATATCCTTCACAAACATGGGTTACATAATGGGTCCTCTCACCCAGGTTGAAGGCACAACCTAAAGTAGTGAGGGTAAATCAAACCCTTAGTCAGGTGCTATCCATTTCTCTAACTCTTGAGTGACAAATAGTTAGCTAAATCCCCTCCCTGGCTACAAAATGACTCATATCATGATTCATCTATCTCTAAGCATCTTGCCAATTTTGTGATGCTGCCCAGCCCTTGCAGGAGAAACAATTTGGATAACAACACCCAAATGGCACCATTGCCAAGGATTATTTGAATTACAAAGGATTATTTGAACATTGGGACCTATTTGTTTGGAAACACCACTGAAGTGGTGCTGTTACTAGGGATTATTTGAATTATAGAGGATTATTTGAACATTGGGACCTATTTGTACGGCAACACTACTAAAGTGGCGCCATTACCAGGGATTATTTGAACACTGGGACCTATTTGTGCAGTAACAACACCTCAATGGTGTCATTTCCAGGGAATTATTTGTGTGGCAACAACACCCAAATGGTGAAATTTCCAGGGACTTATTTGTGTGGCATACACATACAGACCGTGGTAATGTTTCTTACATGATTTAAGTGTAAATACGTTGTTTAAATGTCATAATTTGTTGATATTTGTAAGAATTGTGTGAGATTACAAGTTCATTGTGTATTATTTCCAGTTTCTAGTGGTTATTGCACTTAATTTTCATCAATAGTGATAAATGTGGGTAAATAAAGGATGTATTTTTTAAGCTTTGCAAAAATTAAGCATTGATAGACAATTGGCAAGTTACTTATAGTGCATCTGCACAACTAAGGTGAAAATCCTTAGTGGTGACTCTATGTTGAATTTAAATTTTGATGATTACCAGTGTCTTAACCTATGTCAAGTGAAATTTGTCATTAATCTATGAAAAGATGGAGGGAAGAAGGTCTTTCTTCACTAGGGAGCATACTAAAAAGTTATTTCTAGAACTAGGAAAAGAAAATTCAGAAGGAAAACAAGTCTGGAAAGTTGTTGGAAATCAAGAATCAAAAAAGGAGATATCAGTTCTGAAAGGTGATCAATCTGTGGTTGAATATTACCATACGTCTTCAAGTGATTTGGAACCAAGTAATATTTATATAAATGTGATTTCTCCAACTAGAGAGGGGCCATCATTTGTGTCTGAAAAGCGTGCCTCTCATTTTTCCCTTTATTTCTTCCAAGATTGATAGGGTTTTCCAAGAAACTAAGACATTAGAGGATATTTACTTTGAGAGTTATACTCATGTGCCCCAGAGACCCCTCATCCCTTATCATTTTTATTCTCCTACAAGATCACCTCCTCAAGGCAATATGGCCCAACCTCCACCTAGACCTCCTTTTGTTGTCAACACTTTTAGACCTATAGATTTCAGAGGTATGGATGGATATCCTAATATGGTGCCACAAGATGTTAGAAATAGGTTGCCAAAATTTCAAGGGAATAATGCCATCACTGGTGACCACCATTTAAGACTCTTTGTCAATATGATGGAAGATTTTGAAATTGAGTTTGAAGACATGTATGTAAAGTTGTTTATTCATACTCTTGAGGAAGATGCACATGACTGGTACAAGGCTTTACTAGATAATTCAATAGATTCATGGAATGAGATGAAAAATGCCTTTAGATTGCAATATGGGGATAAGACAGATCCCAAGTTCCTTTTATCTGAATTTGAAAATATAAAGAAAAATCCAAATGAATTTGTCCATGATTTCAATACTTGATTCAATAAGACCTTGAATAGGCTACCTATAATCCTAAGGCCAAGTGATGAGTCCTGTTTGATAAAATATTCTGATGCTTTTGATAAAAAGGTTTCTTATTACTTGAGAGATAAGAACCCGGGAACATTGAGGTAGGATTTCACCATGGCCTTACAAATAGAAAATAACATCAAAGTAGTTGGAAAGCCTCCTAAGAGAGAAGGTGTTAAGTTGATCAATCTAGAGAGGCCTCAATCAAACAAAGTTATGGATCTGGAAGAGGTTGTAAAAAAATTGGCTGGAGAAATTAAAGAGATATCCTATAAACTGGCCAGAGCAGAAACATGATAGGACAAAGTTCCCAGGGTCAGCACAAGCCACATGGTCAGGAGAGATTTGGAAATCATCCCAGTGGTGATCAAAAACTAGATGACAGAGGGAAAGGGATCATGGGATCAGTAAATAAACAACCTCAACCCAGGGAAAATAGATTGGTTCATTATCCTTTTACTTCTAGGGTTTCTACTGTGGATCAGGCTAATGTTATCGAGTGGTGTGATAGGTGTTTATTACCACACTCCCCATGTGATGTAGATCAAGAATTTGAGGAAAAATATGATGATGTGTGCATGATGGAATGCCCTGTAAACTCATAGTAGGGGAAACCTCAACTAAATTGATAAGTGTCAGAACTGCTGAATATTTTTGGGATTTTGTCCACTAGGTATTGCCTCTTCCTGCCATTAATGATTTTGAAATTGATATGGTACAAGAATTTGATTTTTATAACCATGATTTTGAATACTTGAGGGCTCTAATGATTAAAAAATATGATGGGGGAATTCCTTCTGAAGAAGATAGGAAACTGTTAATGAATGCAGTAGTTACTCAAGAGAAAGAATATAATACCAGAAGTAAGGTTGTCAAAGGGGGAGGGCCACAAACCAGGCCAAAAGTTCCAGTTCTTACCAATATCCCGAGGGAAATCCCTAAGAAAGATACATCTGGAAAAGGCCTAACTACCCCAAATAAAAATTGTGCTCCTGCCCATGCCCAGACTGTGAAGACTCCCATATTATCAGATGAAGTTGTGAATCTCCCTTCTAACACTGCCCTACCCAAATATGTTCCTTGTGACATAGCCCAAATCTTGAGTCAGATCAAGGTTACTATTCCTATTGTTGAATTACTTAGAATCCCTGAGCATAGGAAAAGGGAATTTGAATATTTGGGATTCAAGGAAGAAAAGATTACTTAAGGAAAAAGTGTTAATAATGTAGAGATTCCTCCTATTATTGTAGAATCAGAAATACCACAAGCATTGGAGGAACTGGGTGAATCATCTGAGGTATATTTGGGAACTTCTTTGGTTGAATCTCAGTTGGATGTCGATCCATTTTTACCACTTTGATTATTAAAGATAGGCTGGTACATAATTGTATGTTTGACTCAGGAGCCTCATGTAATGTAATGCCTCTTGAGGTAATGAATGAGTTAAATATCAAGGTAACAACATCTTTTGGGAAATGTACTGCCATGGATTCAAGAGAAGTTCCAGTAATTGGATATGTCAAAGGATTAGTAGTGTAACTGGAAGCTTATCCAGAAAAGTACTTAACCTTGAATGTAGTTATTGCTGATTGTCCTGCCAAATGGGGGATGTTATTACCAAAAAATGGGCAGCTAGTGTGGGTGGAAGTGTGCAAATGGACATGTATTATGCAACCATACCAATTGAGGGAATCCTTGTGAAGTTATATGGTGAGAAGAAAATGTTACATCTCATTGAGGACCCTAACAATGCTTCTTATGAAGTATTGTACACAGATGTCGATGTTGATAACTTTGTGGCATATGCTAATTGTAAGGACTATAGAATTGAGGAATGTAAGTATCCTAAGTAGGTAGGTTCTCTTTGGAATCTGATGTTTGATGGAGCTTGTTCTAGATCTGGTAATGGCGCTGGTGTTGTCTTGATATCTCCAAGCCAAGAGGAGTTTAACTTTTCTTTTAAACTCAATTTTGAGTGTACAAACAATATTACAGAGTATGAAGCACTGTTGTTGGGTTTAAAGATTGCTTGGAAATATGGTGTCAAGGATATTATTGTTAAAGGGGATTCAGAGATCATAGTCAAGCAAGTTAGAAAATTGTATGCAACAAAGAATCAAAGAATGAAACAATATAAGCATGCAGTTTGGGACTTCATTGAAATGTTTGATTCTTTCAATATAATACATCATGATAGGAGCTATAATACTATAGCAGACAAATTGGTAGTATTGGGATCTAGGTTTGAAAATTGTACAATGTCTCCCTATTGTGAATATGATATTGAAATATTGACCAGGCTGTCTGTCCTTGACAATATCAAGCACTGACAGGTGTTTGAAGATGATGCTCAGGTCCAAAGGTTTCTACATAATAAAGGAGAATTTGCAAATCAAAGTATGGACTAAGAAATAATGGTTTGTGTAAATAATGGAAAAGAGAGCCTGTTTGGTAAAGACATTATCCAATTGAAAACCAATACTATTCACAGAGGATTGGCTACAATGGAATCAAATTTTGATAATGTTGATTGCATTGTCAATAGACACATGTCAGCCTCGAGAGATGTTGAAGAATATAACCTAGGCACAAAGGATAAACCTAGGAGAATATGGCTAGGTAACAACTTGAATAGAGAAGAAAAGTCTTCATATGTCCAATTGCTAAAAAAGTACCAGGACTGCTTGGCTTGGTCATATTCAGAACTGAAAGCATACAGGAAGACCTTTTTCAGCATGAAATACCCTTGAAAGCCAATGCTAAGCCGTTTAGGTAGAAAAAAAGACCAATTGATCCCCTCCTTTCCTAAAAAATGTAAGAAGAGTTGAAAAAATTAAGGGATGGAGGAATTATACAGCCTACAAGATACTCCTCATGGGTAGAAAACCTGGTACCTGTTCGAAAGAAAAATGGGGATATAAGATTGTGTGTTGACTTTAGAAACTTAAATAAGGCATCAATCAAGGATAATTATCCTTTGCCAAATATGGATAACATGTTGCAATTAGTTACTGGTTTTGAGTTGTTATCTACTTTGGATGGTTTCTCTGGGTATAACCAGGTGGTTATGAAGCAGTCAGAGAGAATCAAAACTACTTTCACTACTCCATGGGGTACTTATGTGTATGTAAGGATGCCGTTTGGCATGATGAATGCTGGAGCTACTTTTCAAAGAGCAATGGATGTAGCATTCTTAGGATATATAAATGACTTCATTGTTGTGTATCAGGATGATGTGATAGTTTTCTCCAGGAAAAGAAGTGATCACCTGCAACATTTAGAAAAGATGTTGTTAAGATGCAGGGAATATGGTATCTCACTGACCCTAAAGAAATGTCATTTTGGGGTTCAAAAGGAAAAGATACTTGGACATATTGTGTCAAAATAAGGGGTCATGATTGATCATGAGAGAGTGGAAGCCATTAGCAAAGTTCCTATTCCAAGAACCAAAAAGGGAATTCAATCCTTTTTCAGGAAAATAAATTTTATTAGGAGATTTATTTCCAACTTTGCTGAATTGACTATCCCAATCACTAATATATTGAATAAGGATCAAAGTATTAGATGGGAAGAAGAAGCTATTCAAGCCTTTACTGGGATTAAGGAAGCATTGAAGAATGCCCCTATTTTAGCAGCTCTTGATTATAAAAAGGCTTTCCAAATGTTTTCCTTTGCTTTAGAGAATACTATTGCATCTGTGTTGTTACAAAAGGATGATGAAGGAGCTGAAAGGCCAATTGCTTTCTTTAGTAAAGCATTACAAGGGGCAGAATTGAAGTATAATATCATGGAGAAACAAGCCTTTTCTTTGGTTAAGGCCACAAAAATATTTAGGCCATATATTTTGAGCTCTAAAGTCATAGCTTATGTTCCCCACACCATGGTTAAGGATATCCTATCAAAGATGGAAATTTCAAGTAAAAGATGCCGATGGGAAAATAAATTGAAAGAATATGATATGGACATCCAAACTAAAAAATTGGTCAGAGGATTGGGCCTAGCAAGGCTAATGACAAAAAGCAACCTGCAAACAATTGAGATAAATGAGGTTGAAGAAGAAAGATTGAATATTCTTGAGAAATTGACAAATTTTGAATGGTACAAGGATATTATTTTTTATCTCAAACATCTACAGTGCCCTGAGTATTTAAGTAAGAATGAAAAAAGAGCACTTAAGTTAGCCTCCCAGAAATACATCATCACTGATTATGGGTTATCTTGGAAGAACCTTGAGGGAGTTCTTTTGAGATGTATCATCGAAGATGAAGCCCCGAAAATAATTGATGATTTCCATGGAGGAGTTTGTGGAGGGAATTTTGATGGAAGAGTCACAACTCATAAAATCTTAAGGGTTGGTTACTAGTGGCCAACTATTTTTAAAGATACAACTCTACTGGTAAGAAAGTGTGAGAGTTGTCAACATTTTTTAGGAAGATTGAAAGCTTCAGGCTCCCTCCCTTTGCAGCCTGTATCAATTGAAGCCCCATTTAAGCAGTGGGGAATGGAATTCATTGGTGAGATTTCAGATTCTTCAAGTGCAGGCCACAAGTGGATATTAGTGGCCACTGATTACTTCACCAAGTGGGTGGAGGCAATCCCTACCAAGAAATCTACCCACCAAATTGTTATGGACTTCATTCTGAATCATATAATTTACAGGTTTGGAGTGCCTACTAAGATAGTTGCTGACAATGCTATGAGTTTTCAAGCCAAACCTTTGGTAGCCATGTGTCATGAGTATGGGATCAATTTAGCATATGCTTCAAATTATAATCCCCAAGGTAATGGACAAGTAGAATCAAGCAACAAGAATTTGTTGAAGATAATCAGAAGGACCTTGGAAGTAAAAAATAGAAGTGGGGTGAGCAGTTGAAGTTTGTTGTTTGGGCTGATAGAATCATTGTTAAAAGAGCTACTGGAAAAATTCCATTTGAGTTTTTGTATGGAACTCAAGCTCTACTTCCCCTATATATGCAATTATCTTCTTATCAATTTATTCAACAATTGGAGGACCGAGAGGTCAATCCTTATGATGCTCGTATTAATATAATTGTTGAATTAGATGAAGAAATAAGAGAATCCCACCAAAGACATGTGAAGTTCAAGGGAAAATTGAAGAAATTATTTGATAAAAAGCTAACTCCAAGATCTTTCATTGTGGGAGATCTTGTGCTATTGCGGGATAGTAGAAACAAGGATAAGGGAAAGCATGGAAAGTTTGATGCATTATGGATGGTACCTTATTCTATTGACATTCAGATTGGTGAGCAAACTTTTTTCCTAAAAGACTTAGATGGGGAATTTCTTGAGTTTCCTGTTAATGGAAGGCACTTGAAACATTTCCTTGATTGATTTCTCATAATCAAGGTACGCATCATTGTACAGTGTATAGTATTTTGTTTTTGTTCTGTTTTCACATTTTTTTGTTTCAGTTTCTCCTGGTCCCTGGTGACTAGTTCTTGTTGGTTTCTCAGTTCAATCTTGGGAGGATTTGGTTTTTGTTTCTTTGTTTTAGAGGTTATTTCTTAACTCCATTTCCCAATGGATTTTTTTGGCACATGGTTTTTTGTTCTTATGGCACTCGTAGGGAGTGCCCATCCCCGAGTCGGAGCCGATGTTGGTGCTCAATTTAATCTCACCCTATTTGTTCAAAATTTCTCAGTCCGCATGGTTTGAAGTATTCTCTGTCTCCCTGTATGGATGTGTGAAAAATTTATCCCTCATTTATTTACCATTGTCAGTCCTTTCCTTGGGTCATGGATCATGTTGAGCCAAGTATTGTTTATAGTTTCTCTCTCTATGAGAAAACAATTGTAATTTGGGCATGCTAAATTGTTGGGTTTCCCCTCCATTTTATTTTTCCACGATTGTGTCTTCCTTGTCAATTTTGTCCCAACATCCTTGGATACGTGGTATTTTCTAATTGGATGTGGCACAAGCGGGTCTATTTGGTGAACTTGTCACTTTTGTCACATTTGTAAAAAATACCAAATTGGTCCCATGGCCTCGATAGAATTCTAATTGGCTATTCAAACAATATGAAGTGGCAGAGCAAAATTTCTTACTTTGACCTTGAAGATGGACACGTGTCATAAATTCAAGTTGTGGAAAGGTGGGCCCTTTTTGTGTTTTTGAGGCATTATGGATGAAAAGGAAAAAGTTATAAAAGAAATGCCTAAGGGCCCGCAGGGGACAAAAGGACATGTTTGGTCAGGTTTGAAAAGTCAAAAGCGGGAGAGGCGGGTCGGAGCACTTTGAAGGTATTTTTGGAAATTTGTTTTGTGAAAAAGGAATAAAGTTATAAAATGAGCTGCGATTCCGCTGGGGACCAAATAATGTCACATGTTTGAGTCAGCATTGAAAAGTCAAAGTAGGGAGGTGGGTCGCCGGAGAATTTTGAACTTTTAGCCTTGTTTTGAAAAAGGAATAAAGTATAAAAGTGAAGCCGCAACCCTACTAATGCATCAAAAGTTAAAAGTTAGAGAGGTTGGGTTTGGGGTATTTTGAGATATTCTCAGGGCTTTCAACTGAAAAAGCAATTTTCCATGTGGTAGGAGCTGCAACTCCGTTTGAGGATTCACCTTCTAAGGCCACCTGTTGGAGTTACACCAAAAGACATGGGAGGCCAAATTGTCCAAAAATGCTAATCTTCAAGCGTCTATTTAAGAATTTACCATGGAAGATGTGATAAATTCACCCCTTTGGACCCAAGGAGACTTGTCCACGTGGAGGGCCCGCACTTATTTGGGGATACCTAGAATTCTTGAAAATTTGAAAGAGTGCTGAAGGACATCGTGGAGGCATTTTGGATTCCCATACTTAGGACTTTTCAAGTGGCCGAGTGATAACATTTCTTGGAACCAAAGGACACGTGGAGGGCCTACGCTCATTTGAGGATCCTACCGCTGGGTCTTACCTTGGGAGCCTATGCATGCCAAGGAGACATGATGGAGGATTCCATTGGATCTATCCCATACTTAGAACTTTTCAAGCTAGTGATGCAAAATTTCTCAGACCCCTTAGGCCATGGCACCTTCTGGTGGTTCTTAAAAAATTTTAACAACTTTTCTGGGCTGAGACACGTAGAGAGCCCACGCTTGTTTGGGGTCTCCACTTTTGGGCACCATATCAAAAGTGCACCAAGGAGACACGTGGAGGTTTCCTCTGGCTCCTCTTTATACCGAGACTTTTTCAATGGCTGAGGGCACGTGGAGAGCCTATGCTCGTTTGAGGTCTTGCCTCTAGACTTCATCTTTAAAGTTACGCCATGAACAGACACTGTGGAAGCTTCCACTGGACCTTCCCATACTCTAGACTTTTTAGATGGACCGGTGCAACTCTCTCAGGTTCTGACATGTGAGTGAGCCCGTGCTCATTTGGGAACTTGCCTCTAGACTTCACCTTTGCAGTTGTGCCAAGGAAACAAGTGGAGGTTTCCACTGGCTCCTCTTCGCACATGGCTGACTCAGACTCGCATCACAGATATGTGGCATAATCCATGCGAGGACACTCATTTCTGAGAGGCATGAATGCAGGTATATCTATTTCTCAAGGTGTATTCTCGAAGGTGAAAAGGATTGCTTGTCAGATCAAGCCATATGGAGCCACCTGAGAATTATTAAAAAGGGGATTTCTTGCACGATAAAATAAAAGAATGATTAAAAATACTGTCAAAATGTTTGATATGGCATCCCCAGTCATATTTGAGGAACTGAGAAATGTGATTCATTTCATGATTTATCCACCTGGCAATTTTGAAATGTAAGATATTGTTCAAGGGACATAAACATGATTAAACAATATGTTGTAAACAAGGAATATTCTCTTGAAGATTCTAGAATTTTGGGGGGAAAATTTGGGATGAGTGAGCGAGTGAAATTGTATAAATGCAATGAGAATACTCTTGCAAATGGTCGGGGGGTTAATTTTTCTTAGAAAGTTTGAGAAAGAAACCATTTTCCTGAGAGACCGTTTGAGAAACCTATTCATTTTCCTATGTTTTTAGATTCAATCACGTCAAGGTGGTTGCAAGTGTATAATCATTGAAAAGCTTTGAGATTGTTAAAGAAACTCTTCCATGTTGATGAATCTAATGAACCTTGAAATGAATTTGTGTTGATCATGAGCATTATTGTGTTTGTCTCATTTCAAAATGTTTTGAAATAGTTTTTCTTGTTCCTATTGCAATATTATGTTGAAATCCCTATGAATCACACAAGATCTCTTCCATGTGTTAGTATTGTGGAATTTGCAATTTCATTGTGAGAAGAGACTTCATCTTGTGATGCAAATAAAAAATTTAAAATCACTTTACTTTCACTATGTTGATAAAGATTGTTTATAAGCCTATGAGTGTATCTTAGGCGTGACGAATCAAGGTAATTTCAACTTTTAATTGAGTCTTTAGCACGTGCCTTTGTGTTGAATTATTGAAGAGTGTATGAAACTGTGTATCTCTGGGCCTCCATTGATACACACCTTCTGGTTGAAGGAATAATTTGGCTATTTTGAAGCATTTTTTCTATGATTTTTTCAATATTTGTAAATTTTCTCAAATATATGGTATAATCAATTTTATCTTGCATAACTTCTCTCGAAAAAATTCTCAAATGATAAATCCTACATGAACTACCCCTGTTTGTACTGTGTATCCACAAAGGTTTAACAAATTTCACTGCTAAAATATGCAGAAACAATCAGGATTCAATTATTATCTTTAATAACCCAAACCTTTTAAAGGAAACATCTCCACTCTCTAGTGTGACAACTCGTGAGAGTTATATTATGTTGTATTGATCATATTTTCTCAAGGTTCTCATGAAAATTGTGCAGAGAAGGATCTCTTGATGTCCTTCACCAAAATGGGTTACAGAATGGGTCCTCTAACCCTGGTTGAAGCCACGACCTAAAGTATTGAGGGTAGATCAAACCCTTAGCGAGGTGTTATCCATTTCTCCAATGCCTGAGTGAAAAAGAGTCAGTTGAATCCCTTTCTCAGCTATAAAATGACTCATATCATGACTCATCTGTCTATAATCATCCTATCAGTTTCGTGATGATGCTCATCACTCGCAAGAAAATCAATTTGGATACCAACATGTTATTAAAACTAAAGGGCATCAAAGTAGATCCAAAGCTTCCCTATTTGGTGGTGAAATTTGTCTTCTCTTGATCCTCTTGTGTAATTCTTACCTGATGATATCTAGAGGATCCATCTATAAAAGAGTAAATTTTGTGCCATGCAATGCCTTCTAATATTTCCTCAGTGAAAGGCATAGGAAAAAGATCAATCACTCATGCAAAATTCTTCTCCCTGTAATCCAAAAAAATCCTAATATGACCATATTTATTTATACTGATTACCATGGGGCTAACCCAATCTAATTCTTCTAGGAAATTAATGATGCAATATTTTAGCATTTTACCAATTTATTCTTTAACTTTTACATGTATGTTCAGTTTCATCGTGTAAGGTCTTTTCTTGACCGGGCACGCTCCTTCCTTTTGCTTAATCTTCATCTCACCCATTGACTAAGCACCCCCTTTAACTCATGGTAGCCTATAAGAAATAAGTCCTTAAAATCACGTAGTAACTCAATTATCTTTGCCACTTCAGAATCAGACCAATAATCTCCAATTATGGCCTCTTTAGGTTTAACATCCGTGCCAATTTTCACTTTCTTAGTCTTCACAGGTTCATGATAGGAATGCGCATTGTTATCCAACTATCTAAAACCTCACGTGTACCTGTTGAATGATCAATGTCCAAATATTCTAATTCTTCATCATCCACTATGTAAACCATCTTTCCTTTATCCTTCTCAAAGAAAGCACGCTTAAATAATTAGGCATCTACCTCATCCATTTCATCAAAATGTGCTCCCAGTCCTTCCGTACCAAATAACTCCTCAATGAGTTCTTTATCCTTTACACTATATCCCATAGTCAAGTGCTCCATGACCCGTAATTCCTCTCTCACCAAGTGTTTAGTAGAGAAGTAGTCAAAATTTTGGACCATTCTTTTAATCAAGTCTTTCCAATTTCTAGTCTCCCTATACAGTTCTACATAAACATACCAAGTGTGTGCGCAACCTTGCAACATCGAATAAAGTTTGTACATCCAACGTGAAGGTGGTAAAGCTTCTTGACCCTCTGTCCAGAGTCTCTCACACTACTAAACGTGGTGCTGAACAAGTTGATTACCATGATATATGTAGATTTTAGTAGGCACATTGCTCTTGAAAACTGAGTTGTTAGAGCAATTTTGACTTCATTCCTTTCTATGATATTATCCATGTGAACCATCCAAAAGCTAGCTACCATCCCATGTAGGGTATACACTAACAAATTTCTTATCTCCACTTGATCTATCCACTACTCCTCCATGGTGTGCAAGAATACAATAGGATCTCCTTCTCTAGTATACCGGGGTACAAATTTCTTACCTATCCTCCTTATACAATGAGGTTTGTTCCACCGCGTAAATGTGCTTCTTACTTTGCGCCCAACCATCTCATAGGTGTCATGTACTCAATTGTCACAAAAATACTTGTATTGTCACTAATAGACTGTGCTTCTTACCACTAGAGGATTCCTTCCTTAGATGGCTCAAGTGCTTCCGGATCTCTAATGGTGCACACATAAATTTTGTTTAGGTCGTCCTCACTCAATGGTTAAACATAAGGTGTAGAATTTCCATTTTTTAAAGGGATAATAACTCATTCTTCCTTGTTCTCAAAACTTATATAACCCTTGTTGAACTGTAGATCAGTATTATTTTCATAACACCAAGGGTGCCTAAGTAGAGATGGGAAACTGTCTGCTTCTGTAAGTGCTAAAACCTCAAAGTCCCCAATAAACTTGGCCCCCTGTATAGTAATAGATGCATCCTTTAAAACTATGATTGGAGTGGACTTAGTTTGATTAGCCATAATAAATACACTAGAGGATGGATGTAATGGAGGTCTTCCCATCTAAAGTAAGCACATTCACTTCCGTGCCTGTGTTAATCAATATATTGCTCAAAATCCATCCATCCACAACAACATCCAGAGTGATATCCTTATCATAATCCAAGCTATGAGGGGGAATATTAGCATGCAAGATCTACTATCCATTCTTAATACCTTTGCACAGAGTGTTGCCCTTTAACCAATTCCCTAGTAATGGGATAATATTCTCCTAGCCTAACATCTTGCATACCTCTTTTAAATCATCAACATCTGACCAGACCTACTGCCTTCTTTTCTTCTAACTTTCGTGAATGTTCCTTTAAACACTATATTTTACCATGAATATTTTTTAGTACCTTCATGGTTTCCTGACAAACCTCCTTCTAATGTGTAGGATCTGGATAACTTGCATGTAAAACCTCCTCCTTAGTAATGGTAGGCTTCTGTTGTAACGTCTCTCTAGCACGCAACTTTAGCACATGTATTAATCTTCACAGGTACTACCTTAGGTTCCGATGCCAAATTTGGCATACAATTATTTTCTATTACATGATATATCCTAACCATCATCGTACCCATGTTTTCCTATTTATGTTGCTTGCTAAGATGCTCATATAAGTTTGGGAATTCTTCATAGTTATGATTCTTCCCACAAAAGGAACAAGTAATATTTTGAGGGAATTCTTACCTGTAGTGGTTAGGATATCCACATGTAAAAAACGTACCATGAGTAAACTCACCTCACCCACCACCACATCCTTGGCCCCCAAATCCACTACGGTATCCTCGACCTCTGCCACAACTTCCTTCAAATTTCCCTTCATTCCAATCGTAGTGCCCTTGAGTTTGATCATAATCATGGTGATCGCTTTTAATTTTAGAATTATTTGATACTCATTTTTGACATACACCAATATCTATAGCATCATGGATCTGACCAATCAACCAACAGTCTTCTGTATTGTGAGTCATGGACCCAAAAATCTTATAATAACAAGATACGATCTTTCTGATCACGTGTTGTAATAATGGGAAAAAACTTATATCATGGTCTAAATGACATATCTAGCAGTCTAGAAATAATGAAAGTACTAACCTATGGGGATAACTATCCTTATTATGCCCTTCCACTTCACAATCTATACACCAAATCCCAATGCACATCTCATGTGCTGAATTGGCTAATAGTTTCTCCAACTACTTCGCCATAGCTGCAATTTTTACTTCCAGGAATGGTGTCACTCCAGTGTCTATACTTTTGACTACCTCAACATGCAATGTTTCTTCAAGTTCTTCATGTGGGTACATATATGTCTTATGTGAAAACGCCCTCCTAAATGGTGTTATCAAGCCTCCAACAAAACTATGCATGTTGGCTTGCATGAATATCATACGAAATTTTAGACAAGAGCATTTTGAAATGGCCATAATATTCTTGAACACTCTCAGTAGTGCCTTTCTTAATATCCTTGAGCACGTTTATACTCTTCTACTCAAACTCAGGGATATAAAACTCCTTAAGGAAAAATTCCCATAATGTTGCATAATCTACGTAAGTCTGATCAAGGTCAAAATTCCTATACCAACTGTGAGTGCGTCCTTGCAACATAGTTGTAAAATCACTTGCCATATGCTTAGAAGCCATAATCCCTTTTTCATGCCATAGTATCCCACACATGTGCACATTCTCAGTAACATATTCTATTCCCCTATACGCTTAAAGACAAAGTGACATCTCCACGTAAATATATTGGGGTTGGTGAGGACCTGATATAGAACCTTCTATATTACCTCTACCCCCAGACCCACTAGATCCACCAGAACTAGAGCCACCTATGCCCCCTAATCCTCCACTTGTAGCTGGAAGCAGACAATTAGATGTACTACCCTGTGTCCCAACAGTGGTACTAAACTGAACTCCTATAGTTTGTGAGGTGGTACTACTCCCAGAAGTGAGTCCAAAATTTTGTGTGCTTGAGTTATATGCTGATGATACACCTGAAAAGGTACATATAAATAACAAAGAATATGTTTTCCTAGCCATAGATACACTTTCTACTTGATTTAATCCTTTTCTGCTACTCCCTAACCTAGTTTGCTAACTACTAGTTGTACTATATACTAGAAAACAAAGAACAAGGTCTAGGTTACTAGGTAGATTCAGATGCGTGCCCATGACCCATGTCATCTCTGTTGGCATGCTCCCATATGAGGCTGAGGAGGGTTCCCTGTCATGCTTGCCCAAATGGAGGAGTTCCAAATGTTGTAGCTCTTTTCCTTCTACGTGAGCTCCAAATCCTTCATGAGCCATCTCTCTCCTCAACGCCATTTGTTCTGTAATATCACATTACTTCTCTATCTTCCTGTCACGTGCCTCATTGTACTTGATCCTCCTTTCTTCTCTTTTCCTCTCTCTTGCTAGGTCCGTCATCCTTCACCAAACCTACTCCTTCCCCTGCGTGTGGTAGGGTTTATCTAGCCATCAGTTTTTCTTCTAAGTTTAGGGTTACCATCAAGATTTTGATTTCCAGTGGAATACCTTGCAGATAGGTTCCCTTGGGATAATGAAAAAATGGAACTTAGCTACCTCTGGGAAAGAGTAGGTGGAAATTGAGTACTCTAAAATATATCTATTTAGAACACCATGGAACAAAGTGTCCACAACATGCGTCTAAATCAGATCAGCATTATAGAGGGCCTGAAATTCTTCCTGCATCTAAACAAGTGTGCGATACCTCCAATTCCTTTTAGATGCATAAGCAACTAGCCACTTGTACAAATCTACTAGAAAGATAACAAAGAAGCTCTCATATAAAAATTCATACAAATTATTCTCTACTTATGCACGTGCGTTAAACTCATATCCATTAATGACCTCTGAGCGTACTCTTCTTTTAGATCTATTATCCACTCCTAAAAAAATCCTAAGGTCAACCAATATGTTTTCATCATGAAACATCCTAAAAACATCTGAAAAAGAGGTCTCGGAAAGGGAACCAAAGATGTAGCCTAGAATCTACTATGAATAACCCAGACACATTGGCACATCACCCAGCCTAAGCTGTGCGCTCACCTAAAGAGCGTAAAGGTACCAGGACCCTCTTTAGAGTTTCTTGTGTAGGATGTTATTGTGATGGTGATAAAACATATTCATATCCATAATTAAACATAAACATTCCATAATGCATAATCTAGATCTAGACCTTAAAGAATAAAGAATTAAACAATAACTATAACAAGATTAACCATACATGAACTAGATACAATACACCATTATCCACTCAATATACTCCATTACATTAAACACAGTAAAACATAGAAGCTTCTTACATTATACGGTATATCCATAAGTCATGTGCGCATTAGATCCAGTAGCATAAATATATAATAATTCAGTCCCCCTAAACTACACATTTTAATACATATTTATAGAGGTGGGGACATGGCCTTCACTTCCTATGCACTTCTCAAAATAGGTCACATGTTGATAATAGCCATGCACCTTTACAATAGCATGCATACATGAAAGTGTTCTAATAATAGATATCGTATAGTTAACTAGAAGAAGAAATCCTATTATTAGCTCAAACCATGTATGGCGCTTATTAGTTACTCGTTCCAAAAATATCATTGTGTGTCACACAAGTCTTCATCTCTATTTTTGCTCTGCACACTATCTCCAAAAATAGCCCATATACAACAAAACGGATAAATCTCGAGCCAAATTGTTCTAGCATGTGTTTCCTTTCTTATCTTCCCACACTTTCAAATGAGCCTCATTCCCGTCTGTGAATTCTTTATGTGTCTACTCCTTAGAGAAATGTTTTTTCTACTCAATAAGTTCCAGGGTGCCCGCAGTCACCCCTATCCCTTTCTAGGTGCCCTAGTCTAGGAAGATTGTCAACTCACACATTTTTCTAAGGCTATGTGTGACACTTCTCCCTCTTTGTTCACCTAGTCATCACTTCAGCACAGTCCATGATTAATTGTGAAAAAACTAAATAATATTATCTCCTCTTTGTAACAAGGGTTTCAATACTTAATAGCTTAATTTTCTTAGGTATACTTTTTACTTAATTGTTTATTTATTTACTGCTACATATAAATCAGATTTAGGCTTTTATTTCAATATTTTCTTATTCATTTGGTGATCCCGATGTGAACCCCACTCGTGATCGGTCATTCAGATCCTTCTTTGGCACATCATATTTTCTATCATGGTTCCTAAAGTTTCTCAAGTTTCTTTTTATGATTTAATTCAAATGCATCCTCATTTCCAAGTTTTTCTAAAAAAATCCCTAGACACCATGTATCTCCCTAGAGATACACCACGCATCAAGCGAGTGCTATTCTCGATCGTCTATCTGATGACCCTAGTGTTTGTGATCCTCCATCTAATCAGCCAATTTTGGAGTCAATTAAAAATTTGCATTCTTTATTTCAAGACAAATTTTAGGCTATGGAATCCATGATTACATCTCTTAAATCTTAAATCAAACAACTTAAGGATGCTTCTAAAGCTCATTTTTTTTCTTATTCTATATCTCATCTTCACTCTATCTCTTCTACATGTGCTCATATCAGCGAGCTTCAAGTCTTTCCATTACTAGATAATCTCATGTTTAATCACAATGATAAGAAAAATGATATTCTTACTGATCTCCTTAGTCATCAATTGATCAATTTTCCACCTACTCATTATTATCCTCCTTATTTTTTTTATCAAATATCAGGGCCATCCATATTTCAATTATCATTGAATCAATGGAAATAATTAAAATGACTGCTATGTTTTATAACAAAGAATCAAACATCTTGAGTGTCAAGGATTTATCTCATTTGCTTCACAAAATTTTGTGGCATTCCCATTTACAAATGCTACATCTAAATGGGATCCTAAATTTTCTTCATCTATGTCCAATGAGAAACATGATATTACTTCTAATGTGCCTTCTATGTAAATTCAAGCGCCACCCAAGTAACCTCCTCTCAAAATCAATCTAACACCACCTCATCTCAATTCATCTTTGGCATCATCAAGTCAAAATAAGAAAATTATTCTAAAAAAAATCTAACTTCTTCTCCTATCAAGTCTTGTATAGCATTACTACACATGAAACCACTCATTATGAAAGATGAACAAGATCTAGATGACCTCTTTTGACTTACAGAATTTTGAGGCCCCTTGCAAATCCTCACATTATCTTCCAATCACTTTATTTAAGGAAACTAATCCTTACATTGATCCAATTAGTTTCATAGACTATATCTCCATCACTTACATACTTTGGGGGCATCATAGATTCTCCCCCTTGCATTTCTATCAAATATCTCTATCATCCCATGTATTTAACTCTCTACGATTAATGTCTAAATATATCCTAAGCATCAATACAAACCACTTGATATACTTGTATCATCATTTCCTGGTGACACACTCATGTTCATATGGTTCTTACATGAATTTCAAGGTATCTCTTAGAATAAGAACCCTATTTAATAATCAAATTACACGCTTCATTATCTATTGCATACATACATCTCTTATCCTATATATCTATTCCCATATACAATAAAATCTCTCATCACTTATCACAATACTCAATAAACTATACACTATCCATTATACGTCATCATCTTCACACCTCACATATCTATTCCAAACATCATTCATCAAATAACACACTCATCAACACACAATTGGGGGACATTTCACTTACTACCCTCACATCTCCTAGCATTATCAGTTGTCATACATCTTACACACATCACATCTAGTCTTTTATGTTCATCATATACATCTTGATACATTTATATCGTCATTCCCTAATGACTATATCTCGTGCTAGGGTTCACACTTGACTATTGAGGGAATCCTATATACATGAACCTCATACACACTACACACTACATTACACATCATCCTATTTCTCACACATATTCATCACTATACAATCAAAACTCTTGTGACACATTCTTCCTACTACACACATTAAACATAACATAATACAAAATCAACACAATAGCAACACACCCTCTTCATGCGTAGTCAACACAACACACGACATACTTGACATATTAACAAAATACTACACACTCAACACTTTTATGACATACCTCTTCTACATCACATGACAAATCTCTTTTGTGCGCAATCAATAGAAACCTCCTTAAAAATATACATATTCACACCAAATTACCTACTTAATACTTGCACATGCACAATACCTAATAGTAATTCGATGTACATCTGCCAACACTTAGAATTACACGCTCAAAAAGTTCAAAATTAATCTATTTTGAAAACATTCGAAAACACATACTATGCAAACAAAACAACACACTAAACAACATCTACTCTACACATTCATGACATATCTTTCCCACTTCTACTTCTACATGTTGTGGTCATTTCCCTATGACACACTCTAGTTCCATGGTTCATACTTGACTAAAGAGGGTTTCAATCTAAAATGAACCTCACCACACTCACTCAATCACTCATGCACTCTCTACACTTCATGATTTGGCAAACATATATTTCTTGTGCAAACATTTGAACCATTTCCTAATGACGCACTCTTGTTCTATGGTTTATTATCGAATGTTGAGGGGGAATTTATAAATGAACCTCATCTCATACATACACATCCACTTGGGGGCATGATTCTCCTATCATTCTCTTTGCATTCCATTCCATCTCATCCACAACATAGTGCATATCTTGGTCACATTTACTCTTGATTTATTACACTATTTACATGTGTAAACTTTATTACACATGCTAGATAGATATCTTGTATGTCATTCTTATCATAAAAACATGCACATTAACTTTAATTTCTAGTTGTGATCACATATTCTACAGATCCACACACGCAACATGGATGCTTGACACAATACCTATAACCATTCCCATAATGAATTTTGAGGGAATCCACTTTCATACAATACAGGTCCTTTTGTTTCATTTTTCATAGCACTTTACTTTATCGAATTATTCATGTTTTGACATAATTTTTGTCTTTCTAACATGCTAACAGGTGCTTCATATGTAACATTTGTCTTTTAGGTCTATTTTTCACAATGGTTATCTATTAAATTGTTTGTTATTGTCTTTCTTTACTTATCATTATATTCCATTGTTTGAGGGATTTTCCTTTTGTCTTGTGTGCACACTCATATAATTTTGGCCTAGTTGGTACTGTGTGGCTTGCAACATTGTGAGTGATGTCCCATGTTTCACAACAGTATATTTTCATGCACTATATTGTCTTCTTGTGTATTAACTTACACATTGATTTCTTAGCTTACATTTGTCTTCTACATGTGTGTTTTTATTTTCTTGTAATAACACTTGTTTCTAGTAAATTTTTTTGTGTGTGCCTTGGTTTCTACCAAGCACACTCCCTTGCCCATGCAGGGAATCAATTTCAGCACAACGGTCAGTCCTCCTTTGGGCCACAGACTCCTCAGCAATGTCGCATGCACCCAAAATGAGGGGGGCATCATTTGGGTGAATCAATCACCCCATATAATTTTCTACAATCACAATTTAGCACTATACAATACTGATACAAAATAGTCATCAATTTTAGACAGGTCTTAAAATCAGACTTGGGTCCTTAGAACAACTCAAACATCAACACCCACACCAGGACAGAAGCACCTAAGCATCCCTGACCCTTCTGTGATTCCTATTACTAGGGGAAATTACAAAAAAAATTCCACTTCATCACATTTTTATGTAATTCACACATCAGATTTTATAAGGAACACAGTCCTTAGCACTCACCATGCATGCACTACACAACATTTTCTACTTTCGCATTGGATTGGAACTGCTTGAAATGGATTAGATTTTTACACACCATATGTAGTGGTGTTATACATTGGGAAGTAGTTAAAGGTTGGAGGATGACACCAAATAATTTCCTCTCTACACTTCTTCCATGTCTTGGCACGAGATCACCTGAAAAATTCGTGGCCAACCCAACTGGTGTGAGATTGCCGAAAAAACTCATTCTTTTAGATCATCATGATCTTCTCTACACTTTTTCTCATCATGTATTAGGTGCACATGTTCATTTTTCACATTTTACATAGTTTCTTTCATACTTTGTACACATTTTGTTCATATAAATGTGTTTTTGATTACTTGTTTGTTCTTCTCTTTTGCAGGCCCATCCTTATGGGAAGTGATAGTCAACATCATTCAACATCATCTTACATCAACACATCAAAAACATCAATCACATTAGCATTGAAATCAACAAAAGGTACAATGGTGACCTCTACACATGTGTTCCCACCCTAGGGTCATCATCATCATCACTTTTTACATTTTCTCCTCTCTAGTTTCCATGCTTCACATTTTTACCACTCTATGCTTTTCCATATCTCTCAGCATATTTTCACTATCGATCTACATGGTTATCAGGTACACATATCTTATCTACTTTATGTTATCAAGCATTTGATCAACAACATAAAGTAAGGGGAAATGTAGACACAAAATCACGCACTTTGGGTAATTATCTAGTCTTTATTGCATAATACTATTCATATGATTCCTAAGTAAGAAAAGTACTAATTAACCCATGTCTTTGGCCATCTTTACTTTCTTTTTGTTGGCACTCTTAGTCTTACACTCTTTCTAGCTCAATTTGTCTTTTCATACCTCAACATTTATCATCCTAGACACCAATGCCTAGCCAGGATGCCAAAGAAAGGTGCCCCCTTCCCCTCTAAATGCCCCTGACCTCATTGTAATTTATTCACATATTTTAGGTCCTTTAAATAGCCATTTGAGCATCTTATCTTTTTGGTAGTTGGAATTTTCAGAGTTAATTACAAAATTCAAGCAAGGGAATCATATAAATATAAAGTTATGTGATCATAATAAAGGACCAAACACTAAGCATTATCTATCACCACCTAAGGTTGCATCCAAAGGATATTCAAGAGCATTTAAGCATCCATTTAAGGGAACGGGACTACATTATTCTACATACACTTCATAGGAGGGGAAGTTAATTCTATTCCATGCACACATCTATTACATTTATTTACATATAACTACTTTCTCGCTATCAAATGCAACACACACACAAAAACCACCTAGGGAAAAATTCCACACACACACATACATAAAACCACATTGGGTTTGAAATGTAGTGTATTTCTTAGTCGTAATTTCACTCATTTGACAGCTAAAGAAAGTTTGACCCCTCATTTGAATTATTTTATTTTTAGGATTTGATGCACTCTTGAGGGTTTTGTAGGTCAATATTTCATTGTAGGTTATCAACTACATCAAAAATCATTGTGTGACCTACCAGTGACAAGAATGAAAGGAAAATGAACATATCACGTCCCTGTAAATGAGGTTTTTTGAGGTTTTTGAAATTCATAGGCACCCAGAGCAGGTCTAGGGAACCCGCAGGTGCACCCTACCCCTTTCCAGCGTACCCCAGTCCAGGAAAGATCGTCAACTTACACATTTTTCTGAGGCTCTGTGAGAAACTTATCCCTCTCTATTCACCTATTCATCATTTTAGAATAGTCCAAGATTAATTTCAAAATATGTCATCTTATCTCCTCTTTACAACTAGGGTTTCAATACTTAATTAGCTTAATTTGCTTGGGTCTATTTTGTACATAATTGTTTATTTATTTACTGCTACATACATAATTAGTATTTAGGCATTTATTTCCATATTTTCTTAATCAATAATATAGTCTTTTAATCCAATTCAGCGGTTTAATATTAAGTAAAAAGGTGTGTATATATGGTCCTATTACTTACCAGGAAATTTTCCCAAATAAATTAGACATATCACCTAGTCTTGATGAATAGTTTCTACTTTATCTATGTAATTTGCAATTCCACTTTTCTTCTCTATCCTACATTCCTCCTCTTCTATTTCTTGAGGGTATGGAATGAGGATGTTAAATTCCCTTTTTTCCCAATGCACCCTACTCATGTTTTATGATGATTACACTCGTTCCTTTCAAAAAACACCATTTATCTCCAACATGATGATACACTTGCCTTTGTACCCCTTTTATGTCATTCTAAGTCAAATCTTCTTTCCCCATATTAGGTGATTAAGGGTATAGTCAGTTAGGTGGTTAGAAATCCTTCATGTATCTACAGGAAATATCTTCCCTTGGGGATATTATGATATGTATAGCATTGGAAATGGAGCAAGCAGCCATCTATCCCATGAGACTTTTTAATTGCCACATTATCTCAATCTGTGGGTGGTAGTAAGTTGAATCAACAATCCAAATTTCCAAGTGTCCTCCTGATTATCAATCAATTTAATGTCAGTATCATTCACCCACATTCTACAAGCTCATTAGTCTCGCTAACATTCAGTGTCCTAGGTCGTCTATTTTAAAGGGGGAGATACATATTTTCCCCTTTTTGTTAATTTGTAAGAGAGTGACACCTCACTTTATGGTATTATCAAATGACTTTCATTTACCTATTTATTTTATTTTTTTATTGATAATTTCATTTCTCCCATTGTATTAATTTATACATTGATTTTACAAATATAATTCTAATCTGTTCAATAATGTTTTACACGAGTTCTCGAAATTATATTCCTTTCCATATCAGCTTTTCAGGATGTAGCCTAACGAACCCACTAGCCTATTGACCAAATGGAGCACAGTCGTTAAGAGGAAAACTCAATAAATTAGTTGGCCTTCTGAATGTATGAGGGTGCACTTTCTTTGTAGTCTTATTACCTTTGTATGTGGATATTATCTGGACATTAAAAGATAATAAAGTTCTATGTGGATGACCTTAATTTGAAATGAATATAACCATTGTGTTCACTAGGCATCATGCTCCAAATACCTTTAGCGTCTGAAGGACAACTTTCAATAAGCTTGACCTTCTTAATATTTGATTATTCCTCAAGGTCTAAGAACAATTGCGTAAGACCTACCTGGTCATTATCATTTATTGAAAGATATTAGTTTTATTAATCTCCAAATTGGGTTTCATAGACCCGATGACCTATTTTAGATAAGTCTCATAACTAAAAACCCATAAATGTATCCTCAACCTACCTCTATACTTAAAAACCACACATATCCTAGGTTGATAACTTAGGGGAAATCCTATGACTTTACGCATCAACTTGATAACATATGATTGACCTATGCAATTGTCAATCACCTATAGAAATGAAACTTAGAGTCAATTATATCCATTAGGACTAGTCAAAATACCTTTAACAGTCTACAAACCATGCAAGTTCATTACCCATGCAACTAAATTAGCATCATCTCGATATTGATGTAATGAATGATCCCTAATGGTTCACGTAAACTCTTCAAACTCAACCTCCATTTAGGCAAAGATTAGCTTAGAAATGATGAAAACTCCAACTAATTTTTTATCGCAATGTGTCATTACTACATCAACCACACTGAGTCCACACATCATTAGTACTCTTTATACCTATAGTTTATAGATCTTGTTCATCTATCCACGTCACTGCCAAAAATATTCACCATCTACACCATCTATCAACCTCTAGCATATGTTGCAATACATCACATAGATATTCCTTTGTAACTCTACAAATAAAACATCTATGCAAATCCACTATCGCAATTTCTCTCTCTAAGAAAAACATATAAACATCCTTCCTGGAATTTTTCTTAAAACTCTTCTACACAAAAGACCATAAGAGTTATTTTTATTGGAGCCAATATTCCACATGTTTAAATGGTATTGTAATACCTGTCACCCAACCCTTATTGCAACACCCTTCAACTGATGAGCCACAATATCTGCACGTTGACACATAATTCATCATTGCCATTCACTAAAAAATAACAAAATGGAGCTAGTTGTAGACACAAAATCATGCAATTTAAACAATAATTTAGCCTAGTCTTATACTACTATTTGGAAGGTTCTCAAGTGTAAAAAGTAGTAATTAATCCCACCTTTTGGCCATATTTATTCTTATATTTTATTTCGTCTTTCTCACGTATTTTCTAGCACCTATCAACTCTCATTTTACAACTTTCCCTAACATTTTATCCCAAAATTAGGGCACCCCAACCTATACTGGGGCGCCCTAGGGTGCCCTGGTCCCACTCTTGGCACCCTGATCTATGTAAACCTCCTTTCACTTCTTTTTGGATCACTTCTAGTAGCTGGTCATCTTTTTATTTTTCTTAGTCGGTCTTGTTGGGATTAATTATGAAACTTAAGCTTGAGAGCCGTATAAATATTAAGCTTATAAGACCATAATGAGGGTCCTAGGTCACTAGCATTACACACTACTATCACTCCATCTATGGATTTGCATCCATTGCATCACTTGCATCCACATAGCACTATACATCAAGGCTAGGAGATCTGCATCATACACACTTCATAGGGGGAGGGATTGTATTCTATTCCATCCACACATTATATTTACATTTTCTATAGTTACTATTGTTTGCTACTTCGAAAAGTATGACTAGCACTAGATCACCTAGGGCTCAACATGCACACACACACACACACACACACAAACTACATCCAAGTCCAAAATGTAGTGCAATGCTCAGTGATAGGTCCACTAGGTTGGCGATTGAGGTCAGTTTGACCCCTTCATTTGCATCTTTTGTTTTTCTAGGGTTTAATACTTCTCTTTGCATTATAGGTCATTTTCAAGTTCATATGACAGATCCAACACAAAAAATAGGAAGGGTTTCATACCAAGTTACAACACTGTCAAACTTAGGTTTTGAGCATCAATATTGTTCAAAGCACCCATATTGCATACTAGGGCACCCCGGGTGCTCCAGTACACTTCCAGGTGCCTCAAAGTACTCAAAATACCTATATTTTCCCTTCATAGGGCCCTTGAGTATTCATCTCCATTTCCATATTCTGTGTTCAAACCTGCGACAACCTATGAAAGTCTCTACGAATCAACTAGGTTGTTTCTCTCCCTTATGTTACACATTTAGGGTTTCATTTCACTTAGAATAGTTTACTAGCACATCCATTTACATTTTCTCTATTTTTACTTCATTTATACAATGTTTTAGTCCTCCTAATTAGTTTAACTAGGATTACTACTTTCCTACACTTTAGTTTAATTTTAGTTAATCAGATACAACTTCACTACTCATCTCAAGGCATAGTCCCTCACACCTAGCAATGTTAATCCTACAAATAAACCCATAAATCACATAATGTAAGATGAATAAATCATGGTAGACCTTCGTGAAGACACTTGGACACTCCATTTTGATGAGTAAAATATCTTTAGAAAGTTAGGGAAAGATGTGTTTTTACCGACCCCTCAAGAAAGACACTTCCTTTTTCCTTCCAACTCAAATTTTATGTCACAAACAACGTGGATAAAAATGAGGCTCCTATCCTTGACATGAAAGTTACTCTCACATAAACCATTGCATATCTCCATACCATGGGTGACTCACAATTTTTGTTTTAACAAGCTAGTGATGGTTACCAATGTCAAAGTGATTTTTAAAGCATACCATGAAACTACCCAAGAACTTGAACAAAATTTCAATTCTTTCACCATTGAATATATTCCTTGCAAACAAAATACCCCGGTGTATTCTCTAGTCTCATCCACTACCTAATTTCAACCTCACCTAGATCTTCTACAAGACTAATAGACAATCCATATCTATAAAAAACCTTTCACAGAGCTTTCCCTTAAGTATTCTCTTATTTATCAAATGGATTCCATGCATAATCCTAATAGTTCATGATATAATGACATTCTCCAATCTATTCAACATAAAACTTACACTTTTAACTCCAATTCTCATAAGTGCACTAAAATTCATAAGAAATATTTGAAATACATTCTCAAAGACAATATCCTCTATTATCTCAGCTTAGACAGTTCTATACTCCATTATTCCTTTGAGGTTGAAATCCCTTCTCTCCTTAAAAAGGAAAATGGGGCACCTACAATGGACATTATGGAAGCCGTGACATAGCCCTAAAATTCTTGTGATTAGGGTGCTAGTGGCCTAACTTAGAATTCAATTCCCATGTCTTTTCAAAAAAAGAAAAACCTTGTGAATACTACGATGAGATTATCCTATCTCCACAAACTAAGGTTCAAGTTTTCAAATATTGTTGTTCCTTCAGTATGTAGGGATTGGATTTCATTGACAAACTTCCTCACTCTCAAGATGGATAAATTTTCATCAATACAACCACTATATTTTTCACCAAATGGCTTGAATCCATACCTCTTACCAATATGAAATGCCTTACCACTTTAAACTTCATCCTTAACCAAATCATATGCCACTTTAGAATTTCTCACACAATCATTTCTAATAATGATGAGAATTTTAAATGTAAAGAGATGAAACAACTTTTCACCAAATTCACATCAAGTAAAAACTATCAAATCTTTATCATCCTAAATGAAATGGACAAGTTGAATCTTCTAATTAAATCCTAAAAAACACCATTCACAAATCCCATTCACCAATAATCTCAAGCTCTGCCCAGTACTTTGGGCTTATCACACTAATTTCCATATAGCCACTAGGAAGACCCCATTCTCGCTTGTATTTGGTTCTAAAGTAATCCTTCCACTTAGTGTGGAACTACCTTATCTTCACATATCCCTACATATCATCCCTGATGAGGATGGTCATGAAGCTCATTTTAATGCCCTTAACCTCCTTGATGAAAAATGTAATAACATTGTCCATCATAACTATAAATAGAATATCACATTACAAACAAACATTAAAATCTCATTAAACCTCGTAAATTCAAATTTGGTGACCTCATCTTGAATTTATATTACACCAACGATAAATAAGGTAACTAATCTAAAAAATGGTGGGTTTCTTATCTAATTAAAGACATTTTTGGTGCTAGTACAAATCATCTTCAAACAAATTAGGTCATGTTGAACAGAAAGAGTACGACACTAAGGAGAGGGCACATAGAAGATTCAAACGTGGGAAAAAGGCATATTTGAAGGCACAGAAGGATAGGTAAGGAAATTCACACTAGGACAAGCTGATTTGGGACTTAGCCATTTTCTTGGTTACGACCTATTTTTTGAGATAACGTGTGGAGCACACAATAGGATAGATACTTGCGCGACATGAAAATGCTATTTGGAGGATGGGAATCTACTAAATGCCATTCATGAGTTTGGGATAATAATAGGATTACTACTACCATTTAACTTTAGGAGATCTATTATTAGCGCACTTGCATGTGTGCATATTATTATAAATTTACATGGCTATTTTAAGCATGTGACCTATTTTGGGAAGTGCACAATCAATGAAGGGAAAGTTATCACCCCTATAAGTATGTATTAGTCTGAGGAGACACTGTGTATGAGTTATTGTAGAGTTATGCTTTCGGATCTGATGCATGCATAAACTTATGGTAATGTTATATGATGTAAGAAGCTTCTATGTTTTGAAGTGTTTAATATAATGGAGTATATTGGGTGGATAAAGTATTAACATGACTGTAATTGGTTCTTGTATGATTAATATTGTCATATTTATTGTTTAATTCATGATGATTTAAGATCTAGATCTAGTTATGCACTATTGAATTATTATGCTCTATGGAATGTTTGTACTTATTATGGTCATGAATATGCTCTATCTTCAACACGTTAACATCCTACACAAACAACGCTAAAGAGGGGCCTGGTACCTTTACATGCTTCGGGTGAGCACTTAGCTCAAGCTGAGTGATGTGTTAGCACACCTAGGTTGTTTATGGTGGATTCTAGGCTGCATCATTGGTTATGTTGTTGGGACCTATGTTTTAGTTGTTTTTAGGATGGTTCAAAATGAAGACATACTAGTTGACCCTAACAAGTGTTAAGGAGTGGATAAAATATTTGGAAGAAGAGTACACATGAATGTTCAACACTGGATCTGAGTTTGATGCACGTGCATGGGTGGAACAAAATCTATATGACTATTTCTATGAGAGATTATTTTCTATCTTCCTGATAGAAATGTACGAGCGGCTAGTTGCTTATGCATCTAAATGAAATTGGAGGTATCACACACTTGTCTAGATGTAGGAAGAATTTCAGGCCATGTATGATGCTGATCTGATTTGGACACAAGTTATGGATACTTGGTTTTATGGTGTTTTGAATAGCTATATTATGGAGTACACGATTTCCACTTATTATTTCCCAGAGGTAGTTGAGTTTCAATTTTTACATTGAGTTCCAATTTCCACTTATCCACTGGAAATCAAGATCTTGATAGTGACCCTGAACTTGGAAGAAAAACCGATGGCTAGCTAAACCCAACCACATGCAGGGGTAGGAGTAGGTTTGGTGAAAGATGGTGGACCTAGCGGTAGAAAGGTAGAGAGAATAAATGTGGCTTGAGTATAATGAGGTGGATGAAATGGAGATAGATAAGAAGTGGGATATTACAGAGCAGATGGTGTTAAGGAGAGAGATGCCTCATGAAGGATTTGGGGCTCACGCAGAAGGCGTAGAGCCAGAGCATCTGTAACTCCCCCATTTTGGAAATCATGACAGGGAACCCCCCTCAACCTCACAAAGGATTGCCCCAATAGAGACAACCTAGGCTATGGGCACACATCTGAATCTACCTGGCAACCTAACCATTGTGCTTGGTTTTCCAGTATCTAGTACATCTAGTAGTCAACAAGATAATTTAGGTAGTAGGGAAGAAGGAGCAAGTCACATAGAAAGTAAATATATGGCAGGGAAAATGTCCTCATTGTTGTTTGGAGGTACCTTTTTAGGTGCATCATCAGCAAAAAATTTGAGCACGCAGAATTATGGACTCACTTCTGGGAGTAGTACTACCACACAAACTATAGGAGTTCAATACAGTTCTACTATTGGGACACATGGAAGTACATCTTTTGTTCCACTTCCAACTACAGGTGGAGGATCAAGGGGTATAGGTGGCTCTAGTTCTAGTGGAACTAGTGGTTCTAGAGGAAGAGGTAACACATGAGGTTTTGGATAAGGTGGGTAAGGTCCACATCAAACCCAAAATATTTACATGGAGATGTCTCTCTATCTTCCAGAGTATAGGGGCATAGAAGATGTTGCTGAACATGTGCACATGTGTGAGATACTATGGCACAAAAAAGGGATCACAACTTCTGAGTGTAAGGTAAGTCAATTTGTAACTACATTATAGGGATGCACACAAAATTAGTACAAGAAATTTGACCTTGATTAAACTTACGTAGATTATGGAGCATTCAAAGATGCATTCCTTAAATATTTTTATATCCCTGAATTTGAGCAGAATATTATAAGCGCGCTTAAGGATATTAAGCAAAGAAATATTGAGAGTGTTTGAGAGTATGATGCCCATTTCAAAAAACTTTTATCTAAGCTTTCTTATGATATTCATGCAATACAACATGTATAATGGTTCGTTGCAGGTGTGATCACACCTTTTAGAAGGGCATTGTCAGATAAGATATAGATTAATCTATGTGAAGAACTTGAATTAGCTTTGCACGTTGATTTAGTCAGGAGTATAGACACTGGAGTCAACCCATTCTTGGAAGCATAGATTATTACTATAGCAAAATAGGTGGAGAAACTATCGAAAAATTCAGCACATGAGACATGCATCGGGATTTGTTGTATAGACTGTGAAGTGGAAGGGCACACCAAGGATAGTTGTCCCTACACATCAGTATGTTCATTATTGCTAGAATGTGAGATATGGCATCTGAACCATGATGAATGCCATTGTGCATTATTACAACATGCGATAAGGAAGAATGTATCTTGCTATTGTAAAAAAATTCGGTCCACGACTCACGATACAGAAGATTGTGGGTTGATTGGTCATATCCGTGATGTTATAGATATTGGTGTGTGACAGAAAGGAGTATCAGATAACTCTAAGGGTAAAGGAGAGCACCAATATCGGGATCAAAATCAAGTGCTCTATGATCAGAATGATGGGTGCTATAAAGGAGGATGTAGCAGAGGTCAAGGATACCGTGGTGGATTTGGTGGTTGGGGTCATGGTAGTGGACGAGGTGAGTTTCCTTGTGGAATTTTATTTACACACGGATCTCCTGACCACTACATGCGTGAATGTCCTTAGAATATTACTTGTTCTTTTTGTGGGAAGAGTCATAGCTATGAGGAATTCCCAGACCTATATGAGCATCTTAGCAAGTAGCATAAACAAGAAAACAAGGGTACGTGGATGGTTAGAACACAATGCACTATGAAAAATTAGTGGAAGTTGGCACCAGACCCTGAGGTATTACCTATGAAGATTACTACATGCGCTGAAGTTTCACGCACTAGAGAAGCATTACATTAGAAGCCTACCATCACTAAGGAGGATGTTTTACATGTAAGGTATCTGGATCCTATGCACCAGAAGGAGGTTTATCAGGATATCTGTGAGGTACTTAGAAAACTTTAGGGGGAAATACAATGTTTAAAGGAGCAATCAAGAAAGATGAAACAAAAGAAGGAAACATAGATGGTCCAGTCAAATATTTATGACTTGAAGGAGGTATGCAAAATGTTGTGCCAGGAGAATATCATTCCATTACTAGGAATTTGGTTGAAGGGAAACACTCCACGCATGGGTATTGAGAATGGACGTTAGATCCTACATGTAAATATTCCAACTCATAGCTTAGATTATGATAAGGAGATCACTTTGAATGTTGTTGTGGATGGATGGATCTTGAGTAACATATTGATTGACATAGGTGTAGAGGTAAAATATTCTTACTTTATATGCATGGGTATAGATGGGGAGACCTCCATTGAAGCTATCTTCCAATGTACTATTTATAACTAATCGAACTAAGGCCACTCCCATCAAAGTTTTAAAAGATGCATCCATTACTATACAAGGGGCCAAGTTCACTGGGGACTTTGAGGTTTTAGCACTTGCAACAGAAGATAGTTTCCCAACTTTGCTTGGGTGCCCTTGGTGCTATGAAAATAATGTTGATCTATGGTTCAACAAGGGATATATAATTTTTGAGAACAAGGAGGAAAGATTTATTATCCCTTTAATGGATGGGAAATCAGAAACTTATGCTGAGCATTTGATTGAAGAATATTTCAACAGGATTTATGTACACGTCATTCAGGACCTGAAAGTACTCGATCCATCTAAGGAAGGAATCCTCTAGTGGGAAGATGCATAGTCTATTAGTGATACCACAAGTATTTCTTGTGATAATTGGGCTCATGGAAATTATGAGATGGTTGGGTGCGAAGTAAGGAGCACATTTGCATGGAGAAGAAGAACTCTTTATATTAAGAGGATAGGTAACAACTCTGTACCTCATTACACTTGAGAAGGAGAACCTATGGTATTCCTGTGCCCCATACAGGAATAGTGGAAAGACCAAGTTGAAAGACGAAATATGTTAGCATATACCCTATGTGGGACAATAGTGTGCTAGTGGGTGGTTCACAAGGATAATATTATAGAATTGAATGAAGTCAGAATTGCTCTAACAAATTGATTCTCCAGGAGAAATGCACCTACTCAAATCTACACATATCATGGTAATCAACATGTTCAGCACCACATTCAATAGTGTGAGAGGCTCTAGACAGAGGGTAGGAAGCTTTACCACCTTTGTTATGGGTGCACAAAATTTATTCCACTTTACAAGGTTGTGCATGCGATTGGTATGAATATGTACAACTACATAGAGGGACAAGAAATTTGTAGGATTTGATTGTAGGAATGGTCCAAAATTTTGACTACTTATCTACTAAACCTCTAGTGGAAGAGGCATTAAGGGTTATAAAGTTCTTAACTATGGGAGACAGTGCAAAGGTGGAAGAACTCATTTAGGATTTATTTGGTGAGATAGACTCATGAGCGCACTTTGGTAAAGAAGAAGAGATATATGTCGCGCTACTTAAGCATGCTTGCTTTGAGAAAGAACAATGAAAGATGGTCTACATAGTGAATGATAAGGAAGTAGAAGATCTGGATATAGATCATTCAATGGGTATGAACAAGGAGTTAGATAGTGTGGATAAAAATGTGTGTGCCTAGCATGAACCCACAAAGATAAAAAAATTGAATATTGGTACAGATGCTGAACCTAAGGACGTAATAATTGGGGATTATTGGTCCAACTATGAAGTGGAAAAAATCATTGAGTTACTACGTGATTTTCATGACTTATTTCCTAGGGTCTACCATGAATTAAAAGGAGTGCATGAATCATTAGGAGAGATGAAGATTAAGCTTAAGGAAGGTACGTTCCTGGTAAGGAAAAAACCCTATAGAATACATGCGCGTAAAAGTTAAGGAAGAAATTGACTAGATGTTTAAATATGGCATCATCAACCCCCTAGAAGAATCAGAGTGGTTTAGCCCCATGGTCATCAGTATAAAGAAAGATGGTTGGATTAGGGTTTGTGTGGATTATAGGGAACTGAATGCTACATGTGTGATTGATCCCTTTGCTACACCTTTCACAAAGGAGATATTAGAAATAGTTGCAGGGAACGAAATATATTCTTTTACAGATGGATTCTCTGGGTATCATTAGGTTAGGATTACATAGGAGAATCAAGAGAAAACAATTTTCACCACTGAATGGGGAATTTTTGCATATACTGTGATGCCCTTTGGTTTGAAAAATGTGCCTACTGTATTTTCGTGCATAGTTGTTCAAGCATTCTTGGATTTTATTCACAACTTCTTACAGGTTTACTTGGATGATTGGATGGTGTATGGAATTGTTAAGGATCATGGCAACAATTTACACTTAATATTTGAAAGATGTAGACAATTAAACATCTCTTTAAACATCAAGAAGTGTGTGTTTGCTACACCTTTTGGAACTTTGTTAGGGCACATCGTCTGCAAGGAAGGCTTGTTAGTGGATTCAACTAAGGTTGTAGTTATTGTAGGCTTGGAAGAGCCTACCAGTTAGAGTGAGGTGCACAAATTCTTGGGTTACACTGGGTATTATAGAAAATTTATCAATATATATGCTATGATTGCCACACCATTGGAAGAGTTACTAAAGGGAAAAGGTACATTCTATTGGGGAGAACTGTAGTAGTGCACATTTGAGACATTAAAGGAGAGAATTACTACAACACCTATTCTACATTTTCTCTCATGGAACCAACCATTTTATGTACATGTGGATGCCTATGGCATGGCCATTGATGCGGTGTTAGCTCAACCTGGAGAAGGAATTATAGATCATCCTATCTATTTTTCTATTAGAAAGTTGACTCCTGCAGAGAAAAATTATAAAACTACTAAGCGTGAAGCCATGTCAATGATCTACGCACTATATAAATTAAGACAATACCTACTAGCAACACCATTTGTATTTTATACCGATCACATGGCATTGAAATACTTGGTAAACAAGATCATTTTATAAGGGCGCATATGTCGATGGGTGATCTTATTCCAAGAATTTTATTTCACAGTTGTGGTAAAACTAGGTAAAAGTAATTATGGCCTAGACCATTTGCCAAGAATTCAGTCAGAGGAGGATGCGCAGACAATTGAAGATACAATGCCAAATGCACAATTGTATAGGTTATAACGCATACCTTCAGAATTGGAGGATATTGTTGTCTTTTTATGTATAGGTATGGTGCTAGAAGGAATGAAATTCTTAGAGAAGAAACAACTTGGAATTCACGTGACACCTTTTACATTGATCAGTTGTGACCTATAAAAGTTAGGATAAGATGAATTATTATGCTGGTGTGTGCTACAACATGAGCACACAGATATCATGGAAGAGACTCATGGTGGTATTACAAGTGGGCACTATATAGGTGACGCCACTGCACACAAGATTCTACTCATTGGATTATGGTGGGAGACCCTCTACAAATATTGTAAAGCATATTATAGGGCATGTGATCACTATCAATGCCTTGGTAAACCTAGGCAAAGAGATGAAATGCCTTTAAGACCTATTCCTTGTAAAGATCCATTGGAGAAATAGACTATAGACATTGTGGGTCCTATTTCTCCAGCTACGTGTAGAATTGGATTGTGCTACATCATCACTTGCACAAATTATCTTACAAGGTGGGAAGAAACAACACCTACCAAGGATTGTACAATAGCTACAACAACTAGGTTCTTATGATAAAATGTTCTTACAAGGTATGGATGCCCGCTAAGCTTGACAAGTGATAGGGGTACAAATTTTTTGAATGAGACAATCAGGATACTATTGGATCAATTTATGATTGTGCACCATAAGACTACACCCTATCATCCTCAGGAAAATGGGACTGTTGAGGCCTTTAACAATATTTTGAGCCAGACATTAACAAAAATTAGTGATGTTGGAAGGAAATATTGGGATGATAAATTTTATGTCATGTATTGGGCTTATAGAATAACATATAAGAGGTTAAACAAGGCCACACCCTTTTATTTGGTGTTTGGCAAAGAATTAGTTCTTCCTATGGAATTCATGTTTCCTTATATATGTATTGCGTGTGTTGGAGGTCTAGCCAATGAAAAAAAAATTGAAGAAAAAAATTGATAAATTGATACAAATGGATGAGAGGCGTGCCATAATACGTTGGAGTCAGAAGAAGGAAAAGGCCAGGCAGAAGGCATGGCATGACATGCACATCAGGGACAAAAATATTGATATGGGACAAATGGTGCTTCTTTATGATTCTAAGTTTTTGTGCCATCTAGGAAATCTTAAAGTACATTGGTTGCGATCATATTTTATCACTCATATACTTGAATCATGCACTTTCTAGTTAGATATGCTTAATGTAATACGATTACCTGATTACTTCAACGGGAGTAGGCTAAAGCCCTACTATAAATAAGTCTTCTTGGTATTTGTAATAAGGAAATTTTTCCATTTAGAATAGGTTTTCATTTCTGTATATCCTTAATGTATTTCCTTCTTCATCACTATGATTTATCAATTTAGTTTGATTTTTTATGCAATAAGCATGTTTGTGCATTAGAAGCTAATTACCATCTGAAGTATTTTTATGCTCAAAGGACTACACATACCATTGGCGTGGGGTGGTTATTCACAACTAGGTACACATGAGAACTGATGCAACCTAGAATTTAACACGAATAACCCATGCATGTTGGCATATCACCTAGATTGAGTTGAGAACTCACCTAAAGCACGTAAAGGTACCATACCCCTCCTTATATTTTCTTGCATGGGATGTGAACATGATGAAGATATGATGTATTCAGATCCATCAATAGCATAAACACTCCATAGAGCATATTCCAGATCTAGATCTTAAAGAATCATGAATTAAGCAATTAACATAATGAAATAAACCATGTAAGAAACAATTATAGTCATGTTTAACACCATTATTCACCCAATACACTCTATTATATTAAACACAGTAAATATAGAAGCTTCTTACAATAAGTAGTATCATAAGTTTATGCGCGCATCATATCAAGCAACATAACTCCAAAATATCTCATACACAATGTCTCTCTAACTACAAAGATTAATAAGGGCAGAGACTTGCCCATTACAACTTACATAATTCCAAAAATATATTTCATGCTAAAAATATCCATGGGCCTTTCCAATAACATGCACACATGCAAGTGCACTAATAATATATCTCTTACAGTTAACTAGAAGTAGTAATCATATTATTAACTCAAACTCATGTATGGTGCTTAGTAGACGCTCTTCCGAAAATAGCATTTACGTGTCAAACAAGTCTTCATCCTGTTGTGTTTTCGTATGCTATCTCTAAAAATATCTCATAACCATGAAAATGGCTAAGTCCCAAATCAATCTATCTTTTGTGCATGTTTCCTTTTATCCTCCCATGCCTTCAAATGTGCCTTGATCCCGCATTCGAATATCCTGTGTGCCCTTTCCTTAGTGTCATATTTTGTTTTCTTAACATTACCCCCACACTAAACTACATTTTCCTCTTGGCAATGAGGCTCCTCCCTGATGTTCCCAAAGAATAAATAAAAAGAATAGACAAAAATGTAAATAATTACTTTACCAAGAGTGAACTTCTATTCTGTAACACCCTCTGCTTCAACTGGGGAGGATCAACTCTTGACATTCTTCTTTAATCTCACCCTCCAAGGCTTGCCAATCATCCAAAGCATTTCTGGGCTTCTCTGAAACATCTGTGGTGATGGATTCTAACTCATTCTGGGTCATGTCTCCCTTTTCAATTTGCAATACTAGGACAACGTTATCCATAGTAGATATCCTTCCCTCCTGATGATCCATCTTTTGTGCTATGAACTTTCCAAGCTCATCCAGAATCTCCTTATGTGGATGTTTTGTTGCTATAAGGGCTTCATGCTTTTGTTTTACTAATAATAATCTCTTTGCATGCCTTAAAGACTCATCCTTCATTTCTTTTAGAACTTCATTATCTTCGAATATAGTTCTGATCCTGATCACTACTTCTAGAGCTACGCATATGTTCAAAGCTTGGTCTTCTTTCTTCAGCTCATCTTGTAAGGTTTGGTGCAATGCCTTGTATGATGAAATATTTATAACCACAGAGGCCCCTTTCTCTCTTTTCTTCCTTTTTAGGTTTTTTTGGTGTGCTGGTATGCGAATTGTTCCATCCTCAAGCACCAAATCAACTAATGTACACACATAATCCATAGCTGAAGGAAATTTTTTAGGTACCTTACACTCCAAGTGTCATCTTTCTTAAGGACATAATCACCAATTTATTCTACCATGATGATGAAGGCTTCGTCCTTTTTATTTTCTAATTCCTTCTCCCCTTTTAGACGCATTATTTTTACAGCATTTTCCTTGTTATCTTCTAGTAGTTCTCTAGTAATGGAAACCTTATCTATGTTCCTCCACTCCACTTCTATAGATAAATTAACAAAGTCATTTCTCACTTTCTCATCAGACATGAGAGTGGGATTTATAGACATGTGCCTACTCTGCGGTGCCTTCTTCATTCTTTGGGATACACATGACTCTTCACATACATAAAAATCAGGGCTCGTCCATGTGAATTTGCATGGACAAGGACAGTTGTTTCTTCATGTGATTAGTGGCCATGTCTGGGTCCATCAACTCCCATCCATACAAGCCCTAAAGGCCCATTATTCTCTGGAAATGGGTGAGGACAATTTTACTTATATCCTCAGCATAGCCCATACTTGGCCCAACATACTCCCCATTGGTTCTCCTTGTTTTTGGCCCCTTAAGAACTTGAGTGCTAAGGTTTGGAGTTGGATCTTAAATGTTTTAAGAAATATCATGCTTTGTTTCTTTTGCCTCCTTTACACCTTCCTCTTCATCCTTCATATCCTCATCCCTAGGTTCTTCCATATCTTCTAGCTATACAGGGGTTACAGGCGTGCTCTCTGAAGACTCCTCCACCTCCTCATTCAACTTTAGTTTTCTCTTCTTCCTTTCAGTTGTCTCTTTCTAAGGAGAGATTCATGGTGATATCCTCACATTCTATGGGGTTCCCGCACCTTTGGTCCTTATCCTTATAAATACCCTTTTAAAATGACGCTCTCCATGGACTGCGTCGACATCCAAGTCTTCGCCTTCTTCTTGTACCTGAGGTGGAGTACCTGTGTGCTCAGTCTCTACTTTATATGTGGGCTACCTTTAGCCTCTATGATCTAATCCACCACTATCTTCATGTTCTTCATCCTCCTCATCTACCGCTATAGTTTCTGCAGGCTATGGGGCTAACACATTATCCATTGTATGTTTTCTTTTAGGCGGCCCTGGGAGTGTAAACTTATTTTCTACATACTTTTATTCTTTAACTTAGGCTTAAGCTGAAGGTATACGAGCACAAATCCACTGTACCCAATAGAAAATATTACTAGTTTTATACTTATGACATCTGAGATGATCCTATAAATGTAGGAATTCCAACCTGGATACACATATGCCTTCCTCAGAGTGTGGTATTCATAGTATGCATTGTCTTCATTAAATTTCAAGTGATAAACATCAGTAAATTGGTGGACTGATTCTATGAAGTAGCATGTTGTGAATGCATACAACATTTTACACCATGGTCTCCATGTCCCATCCCTCATAGAAAATCACATGATATAGAAGTGTTCGTACACCGTAAACTGTACCACCTTGCCCACCACTGAAGGTAAATCCTTGGGAATACGCCACTCCTTTTCAAATGCTGTGTGAATTTGGTCATACCACATCTCCACCCTTTGCTTAAATGTCCCACTCATTGATCCTTCACATAAATATTTTTCAAACCTCTCTATGAGGGACTTATTTTCCAAGGGATACTCCCATATCTTGTTATTTGGCCCATCGGGAACTCTAATTTCTACAAACACAAGGGAAAGGATGATAGCGCCAAAACTTATCTTCTCTCCTATGAGTGCTTCCTCAACAATGTTGTCTGTAATGTAGCCTTCTAGGTTATAGACTACTCCCTGAGACATTTTCTTCACAACATACAACCACATGGTATTCACCTACAACCATATCTCTCGATCATTAAACTCGGTTACCAAATGCGCGACTTCCTAAACCACTGGGTACTTCTTCAATTTATCAATGTCCATTCCATATGGACCATTAATATACGCTAACTCCTTTCTTGTCTCTATGATTGCTTCTTTATCACTCAGATCACTAGCAAGGTCTACCCCTATTCCCTTTAATCATGTCAGTGTCAAAATCATGGTTGTTGTGATTATAACTCTTCATCCAGAAAAATAGAAGAAGTCCTCATGTACCCTGCTCATCTATCATTGGTATAATGGTTCATACTTGCCAAAATATAAGATCTCATACAACTGATATAATCTTACCTTCTTCAACAATTTCTCCCCAGCATCATCATATACTAGCATATCCTCCACCGTGCATTTGTTGGTCTTTGTATTCAACAATGCATCAAACTCTTTCTTGTTGTCAGATGTAGGATGGTTGTAGTCACATATTTTACACTTGTGGATGTGGGAATCCCACTCTTTTTTGAATATCACACCTTCTGGGTACTACATCTCTAAAAAATTACTCTCGGGAGCCATTTCAACTTCATCTTCTACCTTCTTCTTTTCTTTCTTTCTTTCTTTGGTGCCATCGTAAAAATCCCACATTTTCATTGCTTATAATGATAAAAATCAAACCCTAGCTCGAATATACATGGCCTAGCTTGAAACCAGGTGCCTTAGCTTCTTTTCAATGCCTCTGTTTTTCTCAAACCCTTCACCAATGTGGAGGCAAGCCTCTTCCGCTCAATAATCCACTCTCCATGTCTGGTTTCCATACTCTCCGCACCTCCATATGATTCGCTTGACTCAATCACACTTAGCTCACTCAAATAATTGTGATCGCAAAGGTGAAAATTAACCCACATCACATCCTTATATAGATTTTTGAAAATTTAGTGCATTTATTTCTCCTTCACCAACCAACAGTCCTCTCATTAATTGACCATTTTCACAATCTCTGCATGGTACATCCTCACACCTAAGTACCTCTCTACTGCGAATTCCCCTGGTAGTCTCCACAGCTATTTCTTAGCTCGTGTTATACTATTCCCTCATTTATCTCCATTTACGGTCATCTTTTTATAGCAATTTCCTTTCTAACAACTCCTCTCCAAACTTGAATATCACCTATAGCAGTTTGTTCCTTTATGTGTACCGAGTTGTAAATAGCCACCCCACACCAATGGTATGTCTAGTCCTATGTGCATAAAAAATTATTTCAATGGTAATTATCTTCCAGTGCGCAAACACACTTATTACACAAAACACCAACTAAATTGACAAAGAATACCAATGAAGAAGGAAATACATAAATGAAAACCTAGTCTAAATGACAACACTTCCTTATTAGAAATACCAAGAAGAGTTATTTCTAGTAAGGCTTTATCCTAATCCTATTAAAGTAACTGGGTAACCGTATTCCATCAAGTGTATCTAACTAAGAATCACTTCATTCAAGTATATGAGTGATAATATATGGTCCCAAACAATGCACTTTAAGCTTATCTGGATGTCACAGAAACTTAGAGTCATAAAGAAGCACCATTTGTCCCATCTTAAGCTTTTTGTCCCTGATGTGCCTGTCATGTCATGCCTTCTACCTGGCCTTTTCCTGCTTCTGATTCCAATGTACTATGGCATGCTTCTCATCCAATTGTATAAATTTATAAATTATTTCTTCCAAATCTTTCTCATCACCTAGACCTCCAACGTGTACAATAAGTAAAGAAGGTAACATGAATTCCATAGGAATAAATGCTTTTGTGCCAAACACCAATTGAAAGGGTGTGACTTTGTTCAACCTCTTCTATGTTGTTCTATATACCCAAAGCATGACAGGAAATTTATCATCCCAATCTTTCCTTCCAACGTCACAAGTTTTTTTCAATTTCTAGCTCAAAATCTTGTTAAAGGCCTTAGCAATCCCATTTTCCTAAGGATGATAGGGTATAGTATTATAGTGCGCAATCATAAATTCATCTAATATTATCCTGATTGTCTCATTCATAAAGTGTGTACCCTTATAGCTTGTCAAGATTAGCGGGCATCCATACCTTGTAAGAACATTTTCCCATAAGAACTTGGCTGATGTAGCTGTTGTACAATCCTTGGTAGGTGTTTTTTCTTCCCACCTTGAAGAACATTTTCCCATAAGAACCTGACTACTGTAGCTATTGTACAGTCCTTGCTAGGTGTTGCTTCTTCCCACCTTGTAAGAATAATCTATGCAAGTGCTGATGTAGCGCAATCCATTTCTACACATGGCTGGAAAGACAGGACCCAAAAAGTCTATGACCCATTTCTCAAACAAATCTGTGCTAGGAATAGGTCTTAAAGGCATTTCATCTCTTTTCCCAGGTTTACCAATGTGTTGAAAATGATCACACACCTTACAATATGCCTTAAAATCTTTGTAGAGGATCTCCCACCATAATCCAGTGAGTAGAATCTTACACTTTTCTTTCACCCGCAAGTGCCCACCTACAACAATACCATGAGCCTCTTCTATGATGTATGTGTGCTCGTGCTCTAGCACATACCTGTGTAATAATTCATCTCAGCCTAACTTGTATAGGTCACCACTAATCAACATAGAAGGTTCTGCATGAATTTCAATTTGTTTATTCTCTAAGGATTTCATTCCTTTTGGCACCATACATGTACGTAAAAATATAGAAATATCATTCAATTCCGAAGGAATGTATTATAACCTGTACAAATGTGCATCTGACATTGTATCTTCAATTGTCTACGCATCCTCCCCTGACTGAATTCTTGATAAGTGGTATGGGCCAGAATTACTTTTCCCTAGTTTTACCACAACTTTGAAATCAAATTCTTAGAATAAGAGCACCCATCAACATATGCACCCTGTAAAATGGGCTTTCTTACCAAGTACTTCAATGCCATGTGATCGGTGTAAAATACGAATGGTGTTACTAGGTGTTGTCTGAATTTATGCAGTGCATAGATCTTTGAAAAGGCTTCCTGCTCAATAGTTGTATAATTTTACTTTATAGGAGTCAACTTTATACTATTAAAATAGATAAAATGATATATAATACCTTCTCTAGGATGAGCTAACACCGCATGAATGGTTGTGCTAGAGGTGTCCACATGTACTTGAAATAGTTAGTTCCATGAGGGAAAATGTAGAATAAGCACTGTAGTAAGTCTATCCTTTAATGTCTCAAATGCGCATTGTTGTGGTTCTCCCTAATAAAATATCAATTTTCATTTTAGAAACTCTTCTAAGGGTGTGGCAACCTTAGCATATCCTTTGATAAATTTTCCCTAATACCCAGTGTGACCTAAAAATTTACACACCTCACTTTGAATGGTAGGGTATTCCAGGCCTATAATAACTGCAACCTTAGCTGGATCTACTAGCAAACCTTTCTTATAGATGATGTGCCCTAACAAAGTGTCAAAAGGTGTAGCAAACACACACTTCTTGATGTTCAAAGAGTTTCTTAACTTTCTACATATTTCAAACATTAAGAGAAAATTTTCACAATGATCCTTAACCAGTCCATACACCATCCAATCATCCAAGTAAACCTGCAAGAAGATGTGAATAAAATCTTAGAATTATTGAGTAACTATTCATGAAAATCTAGCAGGCACGTTTTTCAAACCAAAGGGCATCATAGTATTTGCAAAAATTCTCCATTCAGTGGTGCAATTTGTTTTTTCTTTATCCTCCTATGCAATACATACCTGATGATACGTATAGAATCCATTTGTAAGAGAATCCTGTGTAGGAAAGGGGTCAATCACACATACAACATTAAGTTCTTTGTAATCCAAAATTTTTTTAATCCAACCATCTTTCTTTATATTGATAACCATGGGGCTAACCCACTCTGATTCTTCTAGGGTCTTGATGATGCCAGACTTCAAAATCTTGTCAATTTATTCTGTAATTTTTATGCGTAGGTTAGGGTTCATCCTGTAGGGTCTCTTCCTGACCTGGGCACGCACCTTCCTTAAAATTGATCTTCATCTCTCCTAATGATTCATGCATTCCATTTAATTCATGGTAGCCCCTAGGAAAGAATTCTTGAAAATCATGGAGAAAATCCACTATATTTTCCACTTCAGAGTTAGACCAATAATCTCCAATTATTGTCTCCTTAGGTTTGGCATCCATACCAATATTAACTTTCTTTGTCATCATAGGTTCATGATAGGCATGCATGTTGTTATCCAGAATATCCAAGACCTCACATGTACCTTTTGAATGATCTATATCTAGATTTTATATTTCCCCATCATCCACTATGTAGACCATCTTTCCTTTTTCTTTCTCAAAGAAAGCGTGATTAAGTAGCGTGGCATTTTTCTATGCTTCTTCATCAAAACGCATTCATGAGTCATTCTCATGAAATAAATCTTAAATGAGTTATTCTGACTTTACACTATCTCCCATAGTTAAATGATTTATAACCCTTAATGCCTCTTTTATTGCAGGTTTAATAGAGAAGTAATCAAAGTTCTCAATTATTCCTATAATCAAATCTTTCCAATTTCTAGTTTCTCTACGTAGCTCCACATATACATACCAAGTGTGTGTGGAAATTTGTAAAGTGGAATAAAGTTTGTGCACCCATAAAAAAGGTGGTAAATCTTCTTTCTCCTCTATTCAGATCCTCTCACACTACTAAACGTGGTGTTGAATAGGTTGATTACCATGATAAGTGTAGATTTGAGTGGGTGCATTACTCCTGGAAAATCGAGTTGTAAGATCAATCCTGACTTCATTCCATTCTACAAGATTATCCTTGTGAACCACCCACCAGTGTGATTATATCCTAGATAGGGTATATGCTACCATATTTCTTTTTTCCAATTGGTCTATCCATTATTCCTCCATGGTGCGTATGAATACCATAGGGTCTCCTTCTCCAGTGTATCGAGGTAAAGAGTTGTTACCTATCCTCCTAATGCAATGAGGTTTGATTTTCCACGCAAATGTGCTCCTTACTTTGCACCCAACCAACTCATAAGTACCATGATCCCAAATATCAAAATTAATACTTGTAGTATCACTAAGAGACTATGTATCTTCCCACTAAAGGATTCCTTGCTTAGATTTCTCGAGTACTTATGGGTCCCGAATGATGCGTACATAAATCCTATTCAGATCTTCCTCACTCAAAGGATCAACATAGGGAAAAAATTTCCCATCTGTTAAAGGGATAGTAATTCTTTTCTCCTTGTTCTCAAAACTGATATATCCCTTATTGAACCAAAGATCAACAATATTTACATAACACCAAGGGTGCCCAAGTAGAGCTGGGAAATTTTCTACTTCTGCAAGTGCTAAAACCTCAAAATCCCTAGTGAACTTGGCCCCTTGTATAGTAATGGATGCATCTTTTAAAACTCCGATAGGTGTGGCCTTAGTTCAATTAGCCATAAATAGTACATTAGCAGACAGATGTAATGGAGGTCTCCCCATCTGTACCCATGCATCTAAAGTAAGAACATTTACCTCCACACCTATGTCGATCAATATATTACTCAATAGCCATCCATATACAAAAACATTCAGATTTATATCCTTATCATAATCTAAGCTATGAGGGGAAGATTTGCATCCAGGATCTAATGCCCATTTTCAATAGTCACACGTAGAGTGTTTTCCTTTATCCAACTCCCTAGTAATGAAATAATATTCTCCTAGCACAACATTCTGCATACCTCCTTCAAGTCATCAATATCTGACTGGACCATCTCTATTGCCTTCGTCTGTTCCATCTTTTGTGATTTCTCCTTTAAACATTGTATTTCCTCTTGAAGGTATCTAAGTACTTCCATGGTATCCTGATAAACCTCCTTCTGGTGCGTAAGATCCAGATACCTTGCATTCAAAAATGTCCTCCTTACTAATGGTAGGCTTCTATTGTAACCTCTCTAGCACACGTAGCTTTAGCATGTGTAGTGATCTTCATAGGAAATACCTCAGGTTCTAGTGCTAACTTTGGCATCCATTGATTTTCCACAACGTTTTGTATCATAACCATCCTTACACCTTTTTTATCCTATTTATCCTTCTTGCAAAGATTCTCATATAGATCCGGGAATTCCTCATAGATATGATTCTTCCCACAGAAAGAACATGTAATATTCTAAGGAAATTTGTGCCTGTAGTGGTCAGGTGATCCTCATGTAAAGCATGTTCCACGAGGGAATTTGCTTCATCCACCACCATGGCCTCGACCTCCAAATCCACCATGATATCCTCGACCTCTACCACATCCTCCTTCATATCACCCCTCATTCTGATCATAGTGTGCTTGATTGTGATTCCGATCTTAGTGCTCACCTTTACCTTTATAGTTATATGATACTCCTATTTGTCACACACCAATATCTATAACATGATGGATCTGACCAATCAACCTGTAATCTTCTGTATCATGAGTCGTGGACCGGAAAATCTTACAATAATAAGATACATTCTTCCTTATCGTGCATTGTAATAATGGGTAGTAGCTAGCATAATGGTTTAGGTGACATATCTCATAGTCTAACAATAATGAACGTACTATTCTACAGGGATAGATATCTTTGGTGTGCCCTTCCACTTCATAGTCTGTACACTGAATCCTAGTGCACCTCTCATGTGCTGAATTTTTTGAGAGTTTCTCCAACTTCTTTATCATGGCTATAATCTATGCTTCCAAGAATGGGTTGAATCCAGTGTCTATACTCTTGAATGCCTCAACGTGTAAAGCTACTTCAAGTGCTTAGCATAGATTAGTGTATGTATTATGTGATAACACCCTTATAAAAGGTGTGATCAAAGCTCCAATTCACCATTGTGCACGTTGGCTTGTATGAATATCATAAGAAATATTAGATAAAAGTTTTTTGAAATGGGCATCATACTACTGGACACTCTTAGTAGTGCCCTGCTTAATATCCTTAAGCACACTTATACTCTTCTACTCAAATTCAGGGATATATAACTCTCTAAGGAATGCATCTTTGAATGATACATAATCTACACAAGTTTGATCAGGGTCAAATTTCATGTACCAACTATGTGTGCATCCCTATAATGTAGTTACAAATTGACTTGCCTTGTGCTCTGAATTCATGATCCCTTTTATTCAACACAGTATCTCACACATGGTCATGTGTTCAACAATATATTCTTTTCCCATATATTTTGGAAGATGAAGAGACATCTCCATGTAAATATTCTAGGGTTTGTTCAAACCCTACCCTCCTACTCCAGAACCTCCTATTTTGCCTCTTCCTCTAGAACCACAAGATCCATAAGAACTAGAGCCACATATACCCCCTTATCCTCCACCTGTAGCTGGAAGTGGACCAGAAGATGTACTTCCCTGTGTCCCAACAGTAGTATTGTAATGAACTCCTATAGTATGTGTGGTGGTACTAATCCCACAAGTGAGCCCCAAATTCTATGTGCTCAAATTATGTGTAGATGTTGCACCCTAAAAGGTATCTCTAAACAAAAATGAAAACATTTTCCCTGTCATAGATGTATTTGTTATGTGACTTACTCCTTCTTCCCTACTACTCAAATTAGTATGTTGACTATTGGATGTACTAGATACTGGAAAACCAAGTGTAAGGGCTAGGTTTCTAGGTAGATTTAGATGCATGCCAATAACCCAGGTCATCTTTACTGGCACATTCCTATGTGAGTCTGAGGAGGGTTCCCTATCATGCTTGCCCAAATGGGGGAGTTCCTAATGCTCTAGCTCCACGCCTTCTGTGTGAGTTCTAAATCCTTCACGACCCATCTCTCTCCTCAATTCCATCTGCTCTGCAATGTCACTCTGCTTCTCTATCTCCCTCTCACATTCCTCATTATACTTTAGCCACCTTTCTTCTCTCTGCTTTTTAGCCGCTAGGTACACCATCTTTCACCAAACTTGATCTTGCCCTTATGCATGATGGGGTTTAGCTAGCCATTGGATTTTATTATAAGTTCAATATTACCATTAAGATCTTGATCACCAGTGGAATGCCTTGCAATCATGTTCCCCTAGGATACCGTAAAAATTTAAACTAAGCTACCTCTCGGCAAGAATAAGTGGAAATTGAGCACTCCAGAAGATAGTTGTTCAAAACACCATGGAACCAAGTATCCACAACACGTGTTCAAGTTAGATCAACATCATAGAGGGTCTGAAATTCTTCCAATGTCTAGACAAGTTTTTAGTACCTCTAATTCCATTTAGACAAATAAACAACCAACCACTCATACAGTTCTACCAGGAAAATAGCAAAGAAGCTCTCATACAAATAGTCATACAGATTCTTTTCCACCCACGCATGTGCATCAAACTCAAATTCAGTGCTAAAACTCAAATTATACTCTTCTTCTAGATGTTTTATCCACTCCTCAACACTTGCTAGGGTCAATTGGTACATCTTCATCGTGAACCATCCTGAAAACAACTAAAAAAGAGGTCCCGACAACATAACCATAGATGCAAGCCTAAAGTTTACCATGAATAACCCAGACATGTTGGCACATCACCCAGCTTAAGCTGAGTGCTTGCCGAAAGCACGCAAAGGTATTAGACCCCTCCTTAGAGTTTCTTATGCAGGATGTGAACATGATGAAGATATAATGTATTCAGATCCATAAATAGCATAAACATTCCACAGAGCATATTCCAGATCTAGATATTAAAGAATCATGAATTAAGTGATAAAAATAATGAAATAAACCATGTAAGAACCAATTATATTCATGTTTAACATCATTATTCACCCATTACACTCCATTATATTAAACATAGTAAATACAAAAGCTTCTTACAATAAGTAGTATCAAAAGTTTATGCGCACATCAGAACTGACAACATAACTTCATAATATCTCATACACAATGTCTCTCTAACTACAGAGATTAATATATATTTATAAGGGTGGGGAATTTCCCTTCACTAATTACGCACTTCCCAAATTAGGTCGCATGCTAAAAATAGTCATGTGCCTTTACAATAGCATGCACACATGCAAGTGAGCTAATAATAGATCTCTTACAATTAACTGGAAGTAGTAATCCTTTTATTAACTCAGAATCATGCATGACACTTAGTAGATGCTCTTCCCAAAATAGCCTTTGCATGTCGTGCAAGTATCCATTCCATTGTGTGCTCCATAAATTGTCTCCAAAAATAGCCCGTAACCATGAAAATGGATAAGTCCCGAATCAATATGTCTTTCGCACATGTTTCCTTTTATCCTCCCACACCTTCAAATGTGCCTTGATCCCGTGTGTGAATATTATGTGTGCCCTCTTCTTAGTGTCATATTATGTCTACTCAACAAGAACAAAATTGTTACAGGTGCTAGTTAAGTGTGGAAATGAGATGTTAGAAAGGAGATTGCTCTACAAAGATGACCATAGATGAAGATAAATGAGGGAACAATATAACGTGAGGTAAGACGCAGCTGTGGAGACTACCAGAGGAAGATGTGCTGGTAAGGTACTTGGGAACATGGAAGCATGCTAAAGAGAATTCTGTAGCTAAAAGGTAGGAAGGCGCACTAGAAGGTTATAGTTGGTGCGTGAAGATATACCATACATATATTGTGAAAATGGTCAATTAATGAGAGGATTGTTAGTAGGTGAAAGAGTAATAAATGCACTAACATTTTAAAAATCTATATAAGGACATGATGCAAGTTCATTTTTACCTTTGAGATCACAAGTATTTGAGTGATCTAAGTGCGACTGAGATGAGTGAATCATGTTGAGGTTTGGAGCGTTGTGAAACTAGATGTGGAGAGCATACTATTGTGTGGAAGAGGCTTGTTCCCCAATTGGTGAAGGGTTTGAGTGAAGTAGAAGAATTGAGAAAGATCTAGGGCATACGGTTTCAATCTAGGGCACACAAATTTGAGCTAGGGTTTGAGTTTGCTCATTACACACAATAAAAGATAGGATTTTTATGATGGAACTGAAGAAATCACCTACAACAAACATGGAAGGAAAGAAGAAGGTAGAAGTTGAATTTGAAATTTCTCTCAAGAGTAATTTTTCAAATATGCAGTACCCAGAAGGAGTAATAGTTAGACAAGAATGGGATTCCCACATCTGTAGATGTAAAAAAAGTGAATACAACCACCGTACCACTGACAACAAGGGGAGATTTGGATGTTTTGCTAAATAAGAGGACCAACAAGCACACGATGGAGGATATGTCAGTGTATGACGATGCTGGGGAAAATTTACTGAAGTAGGTAGGAGTTTATCAGTTATATGAGATACCATATTTTGGAAAATATGAACCCTTATACCAATGGCTTATGAGCTGAGTCCATGAGGAATTATTTTATTTTTCTAGATGAAGGGTTAGGATCACAATGGCCTTAGTTTTGACATTAATAGGATTGAAGTGCATAAGGGTAGACCTTGTTAGTGATCTGACTGATAGAGCAATGATCATAGAAACAAGAAAGGAGTTGGGGTATACCAAGGGTTTGCGCATAATGGAAATAGATAATCTGAAGAAGTTTCCTATGGTGCAGGAAGCCACCTATCTACCCACAAAGTTGAATGACCAAGAGATATGGTCACAGGTAAACACCATGTGGCTTCATATTGCAAAGAAAATGTCTCAGGGAGTAGCATATAACTTAGCAAAATATATTGCAAACATCATTATTAAGGAAGTGTGCATAGGAGAAAAGATAATTTTTGGTGCTATCCTACTTTCTCTTGTGTTTTTAGAAATTGGAGTGCCCATTTGGTCAAAGAAACAAATCTAGGAGTACCCCTCGGAAAATAAGTCCTTCGCGGAGAGGTTTGAAAAATATTTATGTGAAGGATCAATGAGTGGTCCATTTAAGAATAGAGAATAAATGTGGTATGACCAACTTTGCACGACATTTGAGGATTAGTGGTGCATTCTCAAGGAGTTACCTTTAGTAGTAGGAAAGGTAGTACAGTTCGTGGTGCACCAACACTTCTGCATCGCATGGTTTCTATGAGGAATGGGACATGGAGCCCATGGTGAAAAATTCCCTATACCTTCCTAGTAAACTACTTCTAGGCCTTAGTTCACATATTTATTATGCGCGTTATCTGAACTTGAATGTAGACAAGGTAGACTGTGACTATGACACCCTCAGGAAGACATATGTGTATCTAGGCCAGACTGCCTACATTGAGAGGATCATTTCAGATGTCGTAATTATGAAGCTAGTAAGATTAGTTATTGGGGACAGTGGATCCATGCCTGTATATCTTCAGCTTAAGCCTAAGTTGGAGAATAAAAAGTACGTGGAGAATGATTTCATGCTCCCAGGGCCGCCTAAGGGAAAACATATAGTGGAAAACATGCCAAATCCAAAGCTTGCAATGATTATAGAGATACAAGAGGAGGAAAAAGAACACGAAGATAGTGGAGGCTTGGATCATAGAGGCTATAGGTAACCCATAGAAAGAGTGGAGATTAAGTGCGTGGATACTCCACCTCAAGTGCAAGAAGGAGACAAGGACTTGGATTTAGAAGCAATCCATGAAGAACACCGCTTTAAGAGGGTATTCAGAAGAATAAGGACCAAAGGTGTGGGAAATCCACATCCTGTAAGAAGATCACCCTGACTCTCCCCTTAGAAAGAGGTAACTAATAAGAAGAGGAGAAAGCTAAAGATGAATGAGGAGGAAAAGGAGTCTGCAGGGAGTGTCCCTGGGACCCTAGTGCAGCTAGAATATATGGAGAAGCCCAAATATGATGACATGAAGGATGAAGAGGAAGGTGTGAAGGAGGCATAATAATCAGAGCATGAGCAACCTCACACACGTGACACTACTCAGGATGTCAAAGGGCAAGTTCCAAACCTTGACACTCAAGTTCCTAAGGGGCCAAGAATGAAGAGAACAAGTGGAGAATACATTGTGCCGAGTATGGGCTATGTTGAGGACATAAGAAAATCATCTGCATTGATTTTCAAAGCATAATGGACCTGGAGGAGTTATATGGGTGGGAGTTGATGGACCTATACATGGCCACTACATGCACAAGGAAATAACTATCCTAGTCCATGTAGACTCATATGGATGAGCCAAATTCTGATTTATGTGAGGAGTCTTGTGTGTTAAGAAGTGTGAAGAAGGCACCTTAGAGTAGGCAAATGACTATAAATCCCACTCTCATGTATGATGAGTAGGTGAGAAATGCCTTGGTTAAGGTATCTACAGAGGTGGCATGGAGGAATATCGATAAGGCTGCCACTATTAGAGTGCTACTTGAAGATAACAAGGAAAAAATTGTAGAAATAATACATCTCAAAGGAGAGAAGGATCTAGAGTAGAAAAAGAATGAGGCATTAATCAACATGGAAGAAAAAATTAGTGACTATGTTCTGAAAGAAAGACCACATCTGGTGTCTAAGATACTTGAAAATTTTCCTTCAATTATACATTATGTGCGCACATTAGTTGATTTGGTACTTGACAATAGATAGATTCGAATGCCAACGCCAAAGGATCTTGAATAGGAACCAGAGAGAGCAAGGGCCTCTGTGGTTAGGAAGATTTCATCTTATAAAGCATTACTCCAAACTTTACAAGATGAGTTGAAGAAATCAAATCAATCTCTAAACATATGTGCAATGCCATAAGCGGTGATTAGGATCAAGACTATAATAAAAGATAATGAAGTTCTGAAGGTAATGAGGAATGAGACTTTAGGACGTGCAGAAATATTGGCATTAGTAAAATAAAAGATCGAATCCATTGCATCAAAAAATAAAACCCACATAAATAGAGGCTAGATGAGATTGGAAATCTCATAGCTTAAAAGATGGATCTTCTGGAGGGAAGGATGTCTCTTATGGACAATGTTGTCCTAGTAATACAAAATGAAAAGAAAGAGATAACCCAGAACGAGTTGGAATCCATCACCATAGATGTTCCAGAGAAGACAAGAACCACGCTAGATGAATGGAAATCATTGGAGGTTGAGATTATAAAAAATAATCCAGAGTTGATCCTCCCAGTTCAAGTAGAGGGTGTTGTAGAATAGAATTCTATATTTTGTACATTGATTCTTTACATTCTTTCCATTCTTATCTTTTATTGTTTGGGACAATCAAGAGGAACCCCATTTCTGAGATGAAAATGTAAATTATTGTGGGGTAATGTTAAGCAGACAGAGTATGACACTAAGGAGAGGGCACACCGAAGATTCACGTGTGGGAACAAGGAACATTTGAAGGCACAAAAGGATAGGGAAGGAAACATGTGCTAGGACAAGCTAATTTGGGACTTAGCCATTTTCATGGTTACAAGATATTTTTGGAGATAGCATGTGGAGCACACAAAGGGATTGAGACTTGTGTGACATGCAAATGATATTTTGAGGATGAACATCTATTAAGTGCCATGCATGAGTTTCGGATAATAATAGGATTACTACTACTAGTTAACTGTAGGAGATCTATTATTAATGCACTTCCATGTGTGCATATTAATGTAAAGGAACATGGATATTTTCAGCATGCGACCTATTTTGGGAAGTGTGTAAGTAGTGAAGGGCAAGTCCCCACCCCTATAAGTATGTATTAGTCTGATGAGATGTTGTGTATGAGTTATTGTAGAGTTATTCTACCAGATCTGATGCACGCATAAACTTATGGTAATGTTATATGATGTAAGAAGCTTCTATGTTTTGTAGTGTTTAATATAATGGAGTATATTGGGTGGATAAAGTATTAACATGACTGTAATTGGTTCTTGTATGATCAATTTTATCATAGTTATTATTCAATGCATGATTCTTTAAGATCTAGACCTGGTTATGCACTATTAAATGATTATTCTTTGTGGAATGTTTTTACTTATTATGGTTTTGAATATGCTCTATCTTAAACACATTAACATCCTACACAAACAACTCTAAAGAGGGGCCTTGTACCTTTGCGTGCTTTGGGTGAACGCTCCGCTCAGGCTGAGTGATGTGCTAGCACGCCTAGGTTGTTCATGGTGGATTCTAGGTTGCATCAGGCCCACATTTTCAAAGAACCAACTAATTCTCATTTTCTCAAACAATTATATACTTTATCTTCTCACTTAACCATGTGTACATAGACACCTTCCATATAAATCTATTTAAATTAACTACTATTTTTGATATTTGGGTAAAAAGAGGGATTTTGTAGGGGTCCTTCCCCATTAAAACATGGATCTAAAATCCATATATATCAATGTACATTTCATGAAGAAAAATAACCAAATATCAAACACAACTAGTATAACAAATAAAAACCCACAACTAACCAACCAAAACACAAGAAAAGTACAAAAGTTCAAATATAATCCAACCGGTAACCAAAAAAAGACTAGAGCACATGACAGGAGGATACTTTAACATTTTAGGATCTAGGAAGAAATTTTGATGAGATCCTTGATTTGGTTTTCGCGTTCTTTTATCTCCTTGTTCCTCTCAACCTCATTTCATTTCCCCTTACTACCTAAATTTTTAGGCTCTTTGACAATGTATTTTAGAATCCCATTTTGAATGACCAAGTTGTCCCCAATGAGGTTGCATTTTTATTCAACTTTTTTAATGTGGTCATTTATCCCATTCCAAAAAAGTCTTTTTATATTTTTCAAATTGGAGTTTGATGATTTTACCTTTCATATTGCTAAAATCCTTTTTTATCTCAGCAATTTCCTTCTCTTGACATTCCAGACCATAAGTCTCAGTACTGGTTTTTCATTTTTTAGTCTCTTTCCCAGATTCAATAGACTTTTAACTACCTCTCCTTCTAGGTTCTCTTGCTTAGTACTTGGCCCCTCAATGAGTTTATATTTTTAGCTATTCCTTAGCACTCTAGTACTAGGTTCAATGGGGAAATGGGGGACCAGTGGAGGATTACTACTTGGAGATTTGAATTTGTCTTTAAAATGTAAATATATAATCAAGATAACAACTTGATGTAAATGGAAGGCTATTCTACCACATTGCACCTCATTAATGGATATTTCAAGAGATAAAAGGATGTAAAATGGAAGAATCACCAGGGAGTTTATCCGGAAGTGATTGAGGAAGAATAAATGGTAAGTTATTATCCTGTGATGCCTAACCTTCAAATTCAAGTAACTGATGATCAATTGTTTAACTTCATCAAATGGGATTGGTAGAGAGGTTAGTTAAATGCCTCAAGGGACCTATTTTAGAGTGTCTCCTTTACCCAAGAAGATTGCTTCTTTATCTTCCCTAGTAATATTATTTTTGAAAAACTTAGAGCCCAACATGCTCATTCCTGTAACATGAGAAATTAAACCCTCTAAGATAGGGAGTATCTCTCCTCTAAATATGAAATATTTATCCTTCCACTTCTGCGTGAATTGAGAAGAAATATGTAGGTCGTGTCCTATGACCCACTCAAGAAAGGAATTGAATCTCCCCACACTAATGATATTCCAAAGTTTTTCATACTCATTTATATTTCTATTGAAATGAGGTTTGATTTGGTTCATGTTGCCCCCTGTCTTTCTTCTTTCCTCTGTGGAAATTTTCCTGTTAACCCTGCAATAAAAATGAAAAATCTTACTCCATAAAAGACTCAGTTGGAAACCCAAAAAGAAATTCCATTGATGCCAATAAATCTCTATCAAATACCCATGTGTGTGATAGGTATTCCATGTGATAGGGTATTTATGCCAATGATGTATCAACCAATAATTCAAACTCAATAGCTCAATGTGATTTTCCATGATGGAAAACATGTTTTTAAAGTTATGATTAGAGGTAGGGAAGTTTGAGGGGTTTAGAAAAACCCCAACACTAACACCCCTCCCTAAATATATAAATAAAATTACCCTTATATCATCTAAGGAATGTCTTATGTGCTAAGGGCCTAAAATCCTTCATATGAATCTTACACCTCCCTTGATAAAGGGGATATTTAAAGTTAGAAGGCTAGTACAAATATGATAAAGCAAGTCCCGAAATTTCTTGCCTAAAATTCTCCTACCTTTAAAATTTTTCCCCATTCTAATTTTTATTACCTCCAAACTAAGGTCTTTATGTTGAGTCATAACTACTCCATTAACCTATTATCTCACTTTTACGCTCTTTCCGTTTGATTTTATATTGCCATTGATTCCTACTTTGGATGTTTTTGTAGTTCATCTATCTCTCTAAGACCATTAAATATAAAACATCATGCCCTGGTTATTTCCTTTTATCACACTTTATCATCCTTATAGAATCTACCTAATGGTATTTTGTACTCTTCAACATTGATATCCACCTATAGGAAATCATCCCTCCCACAGTCCTCCTATTTAGGTGATTTATGTCTTATTTTATTGATTATTTTATAGTGTTTCTTTTTTTTATTGCTTGTTCATGGTTCCAAGTAGCTATTGTGTTTTCCACAGGAAATACAAATGACATGAGAAGGTATGTATGAGGATGGTATATTTTATTTACTTCATTTTAGCTTTTTAATTTCAAATTTTCCCTTGGATTTTGTGTTACATGGATATTTTTTTGAATACCATCTCGTGTTTCACTATTATAGCATGCGATGATATTTAGTTGGGCATATGTATACACCATATTTTAATGCTTTCTAATCATTTATTTTTGTAGGGATTTTTTATGCATTCTCCTCTTAAGAAGGGGCCTTAACGGGTCTACTAGGATTGGGGTGTGATTGAGATTATTCATATGGGCTAGACCATAATATTTGAGAGATGCATCTATTATCTTTATTCACCCTGTACATGCCTCATTTAATACCTTTATTGACATATTACACTCTCTATGTATACTTCTCCCATTATTTCCACTTAATTCTTATTGTTACATGTTATTAGCCTTATTTTCGGTCACCCTGTACCTTCATCATTTATCCTCACTTATCTTGTTTCATCCATTTCTCACATTTTTTATCCTTTGACCTTAGGGATTACCCCAAGGCCAAAACCAGCACCCATGGGATATTATTCCTATTTTAGATTTTATATAGTTGATACCATCACCCATGGATGTTTTCCTTAGGTATATATGCCTTATTTTTCTCCAATTAGTACCACCGCTTGACAACTATTTTCTTACATACATTTTGTGCATTATTTTGTCTTCCTTTCACTATTTTGAACTTGTGCTCTAGATTTTTTGTCTTGAAGCTTTCCCCTTTTTTATTTGGGTCACTATTATGAGTTAGGACTAGAGATATTATTATTGTGCATTCCCCTTCTCCTTCCATAATGATTATATCTTAGTGTTGTTATCTTTAGGGAGGATTATTCATCAATAGTCTCTCTCTCTCTCTCTCTCTCTCTCTCTCTCTCACACACACACACACACACACACACACACACACACACACACACACACAATGTAATATAACCCAATTTAGCATATTATTTTGAATTTTCATGCATGTTTTTTTTGTGCATTCATTGTTATAGGCTAAACAAGATGTATGTTTACTTTGGTTTATTTCATTGTGTTATTATTACTACACCCCTTAGATTTATCCACATCTTGGTTGTTTCCCCATTCTATTTCAGAATCCTACTTGGATACCTATCTTTATCTTAGTTATTGGCCTTAAAAGACTATATCTATCCTAGGGTTAGGGTTACCATCTTCTAGGTTTACAAATTTAGCATTCCCTAAAAACGTGTGTAGCTAAACAATATGGTCAGTCTTAGATTGGATACTTATATTTGAGAACCCAACTTTGAAAATATCTTTTACCCATAATACAAGATCCCTCTAATGTTTCACATGAAAACCTTGAGAACGTCTTACTAGAATTCCTACGGTCTTATTTAGAAGGTAATACATTATTCTGCATAGTGGCTTGAGATATTTGTAGTAAACCTAAAGAATCAGGGGGGCTTAGACTTATTGATATTAAAATCTAAGGACATTCCCTACGTGATAAATGGGTCATCATAGGGTTGTAAGGTTTATAAGATTGGAATTTTATTATAAGAAAATGTATCCTCTAATGATTTTTTCTTAGAAATAAATCATTGAGGGGATTATAGTTTCAGTCCCTTATCACACTGGTAGTTTTTAAAATTGGAGTCACTTTTGTTGCCAAAATTATATGACAAGCTTGGGAACTTCTCAAGCCTTATCTCATTTAGATTGGAAATGATTTTAGAAAATTTATTTCCATTAATTCACATTATATATAGTGGTAACCTTTCATTCAATTCTCAAATGAACCCCTTGGATTAAAATCTATATTCATATGCCTTTAGATCTTCAAAAAGAGGATTTACACAATCAATGATCTTTTCTACCAAGAACAAGGAGACTAGTTACCTTGGATGAGCATCAAGAATTTTTTTTACTTAATAATGATGATTTTATCCCAAACTATGAGATCCAAACTAATATCCTTGATGAACACCTCCGTAAAATTGGGAATTCATCTTTGATTTTTTGGTGTAGAGACTAGAACTAGCTGACTACCACTCTTTTTCCCAACTAAAAACCCTGAATTGGTTCTAATTTTCTTGTGACTCGTGGTATTCATGTGGATTTTGAAAATTTCTAGTGTAATATTAAATCCTCTCATCAAATCAGGGTGAGGAACCAAGGAATACTAGTTGGGGAATGGATAAAGCACATGATAATTACCAACACCATCTTCCCTGCATGTCACCAACCTAAAACCATCAAGTACTTATTTTGATTTTTCCCTTTTTATTCCTTTATGTGGTCCTAATTTCACTCCTAATCTAAACTTTTTCTTCGAAAACCCATTTCTTAGAAAACGGTCATACTTCGGGACTCCAACATGCTTCTTGCAAAATAAAATTAGATTTGAGAATTTTTTAAACTTGATATTATTTTTCAAATCTAGAAAGATAGAAATTATTTTGTTGTTAATCGTAATCATATGGACAAATTATATTTTGTTTCTAACTGAGTTATCATCATTATGAATGTGTTCCTCCAAATATAGGTCCAAGTTAAAAAATTATTCTTAGAGGTGGAGTATCTCCATATTCTCATTGAATATTTGGGTAATGCAACTTGTGTGGTTTTTTATGGACCACTATCACTCAAAAAAATCTCTACTCCTCAGGGTTGAAGTCGAATTATTCCATGTTTCCTTTCCCAAAGTTGAGATATGAGTTTCATTCTTAGGTCTCAACCTCCCTTTCATGGGGGGTGATAAGAGGTGTATCTTTGACCACTTTTGTGGAGATGAACCTAGTGGTAGTGTTCATGGTACCAGTGGTGGTAGTGGATGGTATGATCCCCTTGACAGTGATGGTGGTGGTTGTTTTGGAAGTGACACAAAAGGCACCACCCCTTTTGTAAAATTCCCTTTCCTTACTCTAGTTATTTCCACTATGAGGGAGGAAAAGGAAGATGTTAATATTGTTGGGAAGGTGTCCTATACTTGGAAACTACCATGTTTTCTAGGTTGGGTAGTATGTTTGATAAACCTCCACCCCCTCCTTTTCTTGCCACCATATTTGCAATTTTCGCTTAATTTCTTTTTTATCTTTGTTTATTTATCCTTTTTTATTAAAATATCTTTGTTGATATGAACTTTGTGTGATTTTATGTAGCCCATGTTCTATTCTATCTGAAATTTATTCAATTTAGAATTTTGGGGTTTCCTACCACAACACCTATCTTTTTGAATGATTATCCATATAATACATTTTTGATATTAATAATGAGTTTTTCAATAAAAAATACATGTGTAATAAATATGAAACCATGAAGAAAATTAATGATATTTTGGAGGATATTCTTTTCCACTCCCATATCACTAAGAATGACATGATTTTTAAATTTTCCATGAATAATATTTAGTGAACTCATCAACATGAAAAATTTGGGAAAAATGACACCTTCCAAGTGTTTAACAAAATGACTATTCCAAATGTATTCCCATTGATTATTATAATAGTAGATTACATAAAACTTGGGATTCCTCAAGAGACATTTTCATTACTTTATCAAATGTAACAAATATAAATTCTACCCAATCACTTCACCCTTTTGGATTGTACCACATTGGAAGATTTGAGACAAGGTATGGAAATCCATTAAAAAAAATTAAATCCATTTTTTTGGATGTTGTATTATTGAATTCCCTAACAGAAATGTATGAAAAATGTGGAGGCATTGGAAAACACACTAATTGTTTGAATAAATACAAAAATCTTGGTCCATTGAAATGTGATGATTATAACATATGTTCATATTGGTGTTCTTGGTAAGTATTTATACTTTTTTTAAAAAATACTCCACCAAATTATGTAGTCTCAAGGAATTCCATCATTGTTAGATATGTAAATAATGATTTTTTTGAAAAGGCCTTATACATTTTTAAACAAAAGTAATTGGTTGGTGTAAAATCCAACTCAGTGACATTTTCTAGTATTTTCCCAACATGTATGAAAAATGGAGCTTTTGAATAGGGTATGGATATCCATAAAAGAATACTTGAAAGTGTATTATCATCCATACAAGCCTTACAAATACGAATTGTAAATACTTAAATTTTGTGATTGATTCTTATTGCATTATCACGACAATAGATCATTATATATGTATGGTTTACGACCTTAACCATGATACGTATCTTTAGGAAGATATAAACATTGTTTATGAAATGAAAATATAAATTGATAAGATGTGTGTGTGTGTGTGTGTGTGTGTGTGTGTGTGTGTGTGTGTGTGTGTGTGTGTGTGTGTGTGTGTGTGTGTTTTATAGGAGCTTGTAGATCACAAAAAAACAGGGACAAGATAATTCGTGTCAAATATTTATGCAGTATACAGAAGTTCGGGTGATCTTAAAAATAAAATAATATTGATGAAATATGTAGGAGTTAAAAATATATAATTATTTAGATGGATCAATATCCATAAAATAACATTTTTTGTGTATGATAAAAATTTCACACACAAAGATAGAAAATATTTTCAAATTTAGAGGATTTGCCTTTGGAGAAGAAGGGACAAAAGTATATGCCACTCCAAATTTTATGCCCAAGAGAGTATTGACATTTTTCTATCAGAGAATAATTAAATATTCACATACGTTCTAACATATTTTGTAACTCATGTGCAAATGCTAGTTATGCCAAGAGGCATTCCTACAATGGAAGAAAGGATTGTAATGGCATGTGTGGTTCAATTTTACTATCAACAATAAATTTGATGTCCATTTTACCATCAAAATGAAAGATGATTAATGTTTGATATTCAAAATATTAAAAACCTTTGACTATCGGCTAAGATTTCATTATCAAAGTAGGTTTCTTTGAAAAAATGAAATAGGTTTTAAAATTAACTTAGGAAATGGAATCGATATATTGAATACAAATTTAGTAAGAACTTATTTAGAACACGATGGAAATAAAGAATTTGAGATTTATAGATGAGAAAGTTTTGCCAATGTAAAATGCATTGCCAAAGTAAAAAGGTATTTACACATTCATTTTTTACTGGACCGGAAATAATTTTTGTAGAATACTTCCTAAAAGTAATTGATATGATGAATTAATTATTGTATAATTTAAATATTTAGAATATCTTCTCCATGTAGTGTATCCAAAAAAAATTCTTCATTCAACCTGCAGTATGAATCTAAAATCTTTCATTTGGAAGATCTTAAATAACTAACAAAATATTTTGATAATAGTAATTAAGTACAATATTTTAGTTGAAATAATTATCAATGGATTCTCTCACAACATGCTAAAATTACCCCATCGAATGTTGTTTGAGTAGGAATGAGATTTGATGATCATAGGTTCTTAAATTTTTATGATAGAAGTATTAAAGTATTAGAGTATAATATTCAAAAATGGTCTGGAAAATAATGGATATGTAAATGGTCATACTTTACATGAGAGGTGTCTAATAACTAATTGATATAATTTAAACCACTAAATTTCAACCTGGTTTTAAGAAATCATTATTATGATAATTACTCATTGTTTCTCCCTCACATTTTACCTACACCATATACATTAAATGAATTAAAATTTATAAAGGAAATATTTTAACTTCAACATATACTTTTCAATTATATTATAGAACAATTATTACTTAAATTTAGATGATTCATACACATCCTAAATTATATATAATATTTCATAATTAAACTTATGATTGAATGAATGTTATCAATTAAGATACTTAAAGAAAAATTAATCTTACAAACATCTGTAGATATTACTTTTAATATTTTAATCATATAATTTATGTATATATTATTGATAAATAATTTTATTATCTTCTTAGAAAAACTCTTTTTTATCGAATTTTTTTTTTCATCCATCCTTTTAGATTAGTGTGTCATTTCAAAAATATCTTTTTAGAAAAAAAGGGTCACAAATTCCATTGTGTGGCTATGTTACATGTCACTCAAATGAAATTAAAATTTAAGGTTTTTGATTATCCTTTGATGGTAAAATGAATGTAAAATTTGAATTTTTCAATAATTATTACATTGGCAATCATTCTACAAAGGAAACAAGGGGTGGGATCTAATGATGTGACTATGTGAAGTATTATTTTGTACATTAAAATTAACGTCTATTTGACTATCACAAGGTAATTTTGACCATAAATTTTATGTATACTCGATTGTTGCTTACAAAATTTCTATTTGACTTTGAGAAGTTAGTAGAAAAAGTAATATCTTGTTTATACAATAGAATTTAACATCCTTCTATTTGAGAAGTTTTCTCATCACTGGTCATTAAGAAACATGAAAAGAATAAAATAAAATTGTTCATCAATGTGATATAAGTAAAGTCCAATTTAAAAATATGGAAATTGATATCTATTGACATTTTTCAAATATATTTGTATGAAAATATTAACTAAAAATAAATGACGTCTTTAATTCTTATAATTACTAAACAAGCTATAAATATAAATAAGATCATATAACTAGGATATCTATCTTATATAATTCTATGTAAAATATGCTGAGAAGTATCAGTATTGAGGTTCCTATCCCACTTATGTCTTAAATAAAATATAGGTTCCTTGAAAAGGATATATTTTAACATTTTTTTACATATATCTATCTAATATAGGTATGCTAGGAGAAAATTATAAAACTATGTATTAAGCAATTTACTAATTTACATGCAAAACCCTATTACAAAAAATATAGCTAAAACTATAACCAAAACCATGATGATCCAACACCAAAAATATCACTAAAAATAATAAACATATGCAATGGAAAAAAAAAAGGAACACACATATGTTAATACCATAAACATCACTCCTTTTTTCCCATATTCAATCCAGTGCCTCCAAAATTATGTGTATTTTGATTACATTTTTGTTATCCACATAGGTTTTAATTCCTTTAATACCTGATTTCACATTGATTGCAAAGTATTTTTTTCAAGTGCAAAATTAATGGAAACTAAATTAGAGGAAGAGTGACTGAGTGATCAAGAAAAAAATTTATTTAAAAATGTAAAAAAATAGTAATTAAGTTTGACTATTAGATTTTAAAGAGTTGGTTTATTTATCTGAGATAATAAGTGAATATGTGTGCTAAGCATAATAATTATCCATTAGATTTGAGGCCATGATATTTTCTAATCAGTAAATTTTGGGATATTCTAGAAATATAGTCATCCTTTTTAATAGTCGTATTATATTCTCCCTATCTACATTGTAGAGTTGAGAATTATTTATTTGAATATTTTAGATAAACGAAAAAGGAATAAAATATGAAAGAATCATAGTTCACATGAGGGGTCTAATTTATTGGCATCGAATTAACCATCTCATCATCAAAAGAATTAATTATATTTATCACTTAAATTTCTTGATGGTCTATAAAGCCTAAAAAGAAGTAATGGTTTCCTCTAAACAATTTTTAGTGTGCTATGACACTTGATTGACCCTAAATTATGTGGTCTTAGAATAAATGTAAGATTCTAATTACGATTGAAATCTAGAAAATATGTACCTTCAAATTTCTAAACTAAACATTTATGTATAGATATGAACGTATAGTAAATGATTAGAATATTTGATCACTTAGGGAACATGTTAAATATAGAAAATTCAAAAGAAGATAGTCTACTTATATTTATTTTTACTTTGATGTCTAATTTATACTTGATTGGGAGAAACATATAAGAAAATTAATATTATTGGTTCATATCTGAAACTATATCTATGTTTAGCGAGGGACAAAATGAATCGGTCTAGTAGGGATCAAGAGCCACTCCTTTTTTTAGCATGTCCCTGTTATACTCGTAAAAACTAATATATGACTACATGACTTCTTCTGACTATTGAATATGTATCTCTATGTGAAATCTAGGATTCAAAAGATGCACACAAGTTTTTGAAATTAGTATTCTTATCTTAAAACCCTAGCTTCTGTAACACCCTAATTATGCTCCAAAAAACAAAGCATTTTTTTATAGCAAATCATTAATTATAATTAATGCCTTCATTTATTTTAACACGTAACAATTAAAATCCATAATACTGGAGCTTACAAAATTCCTTACATTCTTACAATGTTGTAATGAATATTATAATTCTCAGCCACTACTGAATTATTCCAACATTACTTAATATTCAGAATCCATCTAGACAACCTATGATAACCATGTGCAATTGCAAGGGTCATTTGGATCTACCCGATCCCCTTCTACACTCTATACAAGATGATATTGGTTATACCTTTTTATAGGTACAAATATCCTGTGCATCTTCTTAGGGTCGGCTTGTAAAGTATGCAACTACTTCAATCCATCTAAAAACACAACTAAAAGAAGAAATGGTAAACAAACAATGATATCAGTCTTTTACACTACCACGTCCGTAGTTTTTGGCATTGCGCTAATAAGCCTAGTTTTGTGAATACACATAAGCTGCTCAAAGCCTATTTGGAAATCAATATACATCCATCTCAATATAGTATCATGATTCTTTTCCATTATCTTAGTATTAATTTTATAGTTAACCATTTTAATTTTTTCATTTCCAATAAGGTATTCTTTCCTCCTAAGGATAGGTTGATAGGATTTCATTTTGTTATTCAATTCATTATAGATGTATACAGTGATCTCATTGAGCCACTGAATAATATATGCACCTCTTACCACATACAATTCAAACTATGTTGTTCTACAACCATTTGTTAAGTTTAGTCAAGTATGAAATAACCAATTCACAACACTAATTACCTATCATTTATGATCATTATTAGAAACTTATACATGTTAATTTGTCGATGCGATCTAGTAGATATGCACTCTAATTCATGATCACATTATACCTTGGTACTTTATGTTATTACATCGTAACTATTTCCGCACTGAAGTATAGTGGAATCATGTAAGTTACAATGAAAATAATTTATCTTAAAAGTGTATGTTGCTACTATTAAAATACAACATGTATCATATTGTTATATACATATAAAATGATTTATATCATTTTTTATATGTGATTAATAGGTATATATTATTTACCTATCTCTTTTAAATACACATTCATACTTCCTTGTTTGTTTTACTATATTTGTTAGGAATTCAATTGATCATAATGACATCTTATAGCACTTTTGTTATCATATTAAATATTATTTCACATTGAATACTTTTCTGATATCAGCAATAGAAAATGTCTTAAGAGACATACATAATGATCGGAAAAACCATCTTTATTTTCATAATCATAATTGATTACATCAATACATTTTCACAAAGAGATTATCAAAGATAATATTTTCATACTTTCCACAAATTTTTATTACACAATTGGGAGTAATATTATCACTTTAAAATCAAGTACAAGTACATTTACTACATCCATATGAACCAGTTCATAAAAATCAAAGTATGTTATAATCCAGATTCTTTAACCATTCTGTGATATTTTTCAACTTGCATGCTGGAAAATAATACTATATACATGGGAAGCTCAATAGAAATGGCATGGATCCTCTACACAATACCTTTTTGAATTATCATAAAATATAGAATATAAAAAGGTTTCCCATCCTCCAATTTTTAATCAATAATTAATAATGAACATCAATTCATGAAATGGATGGATCCCAAATAGTTATAAACATCAATTTTATTGATTCAAATTCCAATTTAAATAGTCTTTGCTAACTCATTAAGGAGTTTAGAAAGCGTCCATTAAAGGACTAATAACAATAGTAAATTGGTCACCTATATTAAGCTAAGAGATAGCTCCATAATATTATTGTCCTGAATCTTTTAGAAGGTTAACAATTTAAAAATAAACTTTATATTTTAACTAATGGAAATCTCCCTACTCAACTCATAAGATCTTCTTAAAATGTTCATACTTCTTTAGTGAGCTTGAAGATCTCTTCTTATTTTAACCAAGGATCAAGAATAGCCTTAATATATGCTAACTTACCCAGAGATTAGATATGGTGTAAGGTATTTTCTATCTCAAACCATATTGTAATGCCCCGTCCCTCGTCCTTCTTTTTCTTCTTTGATGACCGTGTTGCTAAGCATTTAATGTTGTTGTGCTCCTGCTGATCCTTGTTGGCTTCGCCTTTTCGATTACCCTGTTAAGGAAAAATCTCTTTCTTGAATTTGATAGGTGGTTTGAATGATGACTTGATGTTGTTGTTAGGGCATGACCGGCTAGAGGGAACATCTACATAATAATTATTATTCCTTTTGAAGTGTTGATTCTTGCTATTATTATTTTGGTCAAGATTGTATGTTGATCCTTTTCAATGTGATTAATAAGTAGTATTAAGTCGTAATAATAATAGTAATATAAATAGTAATAATATTATTATTTTAATTATCGATCGACAACAACTTCTTTATTTGATCATCGATTTGTTATCAACTTTATTGTTAATTATCGATAAGTGATTTTATTGTTTGGATTGGTTGCTTCACAGATCGAGCCTCGATTTGTGCAAGAGGAGGGTATCCTGTTGCGACGTTGTGGTTGGTCCTTGTCTTGTGTTCGTTTTCAAAACTCCTCTCTAGTCCCTCATTGGTCAACCAAGCTTGCTTGAGTACTCGTTTTTTTTGTCATTTTAAAGGTGAAATAATATTGCTACCACCTGAAGCTGACTATAGTGCCACCATAAAATTATATTAAAATTTAATATATATATATATATATATATATTATGTGAATGCATTTCGGGAGGAGGATAACTGGAGGCCCCTTTTAACTAAGGTTAAACATAATCATACCCACCTGTTACCATGCAAATAATAATAAACTTATTCCTCCACACATATGTGGACATGGCATAAGTTAAGGGTTTATTTAAAATAATTGTAGTTATGGCTAACCTTGGTAAAGTAACTCAGTTGAACGATTAGAGAAAAGGGGACTCCTTATGGGTCTTTTTTTCTGTCTTTTGCTGAAGGAAGAAACCACCCACCACCATGGAAGCTTTGAAATAGTCTCTGGCGCATTCACCATGATGTTGAAGGAAACATGGTTTCTTGTAATGTAATAGTTGCAGCCTCTGCACATATCCATTTTGTTAAGGGCACCTTCTTTTTGGTTTCAAAGAAATGCCTAACTAGATGTCATCTCATGGGGTGTCATAGATTGCTGTGACTTACACCAGCATCCTTCCTGCCTGTATAAAAACAAATGAGTTCTGGGACCTGTGTGGACAACTATCAAAACATAAAAGGAAGAGGCATTTTATCAAATGTTGTAGTTGCAATGCGTTGGGGATGCTATTGTAGTGTTTGACCAAATGAAAGAACTAGACATCTTCTCATGGATTTTGAGGAAGAAAGTATACATAAAATGTGCGGGGGCGGGGGGGGGGGGGGTTTCTCATAAGGTAGGCACACTATTTCACCATGCAACAAACAGGTCTCCAACTTGATAGTTTACATTGCCAACGTATCTCCATCCTGTGCAAAAATGTGGAAGCTTTGGAGTAGGGTATGAACATTTGAATCTAGTTTTTTTAGTAAGATTTTGCACCAAGTGTCATAGTTGATATGTGTGAAAAATGTGGAAGTGTATTCAAGTCATGTGAACTATTTGACAAAATTCCTCATATATTTCAGCTCATGGAATGCAATGATTTCAAGGTATTCATCATAGATGAACTTGTTGTAAAGGCTTTTGAAAATTTGAAGGAAATGTATTTGGCAGTTGTGAAGCAACACTTAACAACCTTTTTCAACACCCTCTTAGCTACGCCAAAATAAGTGTTTTAAATTGGGTATGGACATCCTTCAAATAATTATGGAAAAGGTTTTTTTTGACATTTTATACAGTTGGAGAAAAGCATTCACACAAGGTAGGAGAAATATTTGACAAAACGCCTCAAAGAAATGTTGTCTCATGGAGTGACATGATTGTAGGATATGCACATAATGGATTTGTTCAAAAGGATTTAGAAACTTGTAAGAAACTACATATTCTATTTGAAAACTTCAAGTGATTGGGATGTTTGTGTGACGTGGTGGAGGTTAGATCAAGGCTCATGAATTGGTTGACGAAGTACCAAGCAAGATGTTGAATCGAATCCCATAGTTTCGACCGACTTCATTCTCTAGGAATGGTTCATCTTCCCTTACCTCTCATAATTCTCATGTTTTAGTTCTCTTTTGTAAATTAATAGAATCTTAAAATATTAGGTTTTTAATACAGTTAAATGTTTACATCAACTCGTTGCAAAAACAATGAAAGGTCGTGTTGTAACTCACAAAATGAAAATAACTCGTCTACATTAAACTATAAACTCCCACCCTCATTCTGAGGTGATGTAGAAAAATTCCTACCCAGCTAGATCACTACAAGATTATCTTATCGACCAGAAAAAATTGACTTTCTAGTAATAATGCTGACCTTCTCCCTATTTAAATAGTTAATTTTTGCATTTTTCGGAGACTCATTAAGTACCCTTCGGAACTCTGAAAACGAGATGTTAGGCTTCATTTGTGTACCTTGTTATGTGATGAATCACCTGGACCATTGAATTGACCCCAAATGAACATTTTTGATCTTTTTGATGCTCTTATAGGAGCCCTGTTACATTGGTTTACAGCAGTAGAAAGCTGTCAAATCTAGAAAGTTGGCTTTCGTTTTGAACCGCCATTTGAAACTGGATAGAGAAATTATTTCCCGTCTTCGTAAACCTCTAGTGTTTATACTAGAAAATTGCATGGAACATTCAACTTAGGGAAAAACACTCTTCTGGATAGTTTGGCAAAGTCATTTTGTAGGCCTCTGGCCGTAGTTTGACGAGGTCAAACTGGACCAATTTCGACTTGTCGCTCCAGAAAACTTGTCGCCATTTGAAAATGGTTTTCTAGTTCTCAGTCCCGTCGACTCTGATGAATTATCCTCATATAGGGGAACTTGTAGGAAGTGTCTCGTTGCATGCTCATCCATCGAACGTCAGTTATGGATGTGGTTTTCTAGGCCCTCGAGCTAAATTTTGTTCATTTGCAACTGGGTCAACTACGACCAGTGGCCCTGGAGAACTAGCCGCCAAACGCAAACCGTTTGCTTTTTCCCAATTCTGTCAGTTGCTATGAACTCTTGGTATATCTGGGGACACGTAGAAATTTAATCATGGTGTGTGTTCTCATCGGAAGATAACTTTTGGAAGTGGTTTCTTAGCCTCCGAGCCTGTTTTGTACTTTTTGTAGCTAGTAAGAAAATGTAAAAATAGAAAGTTGTGGACCCTCGTAGGGTTGCCAAACCACCCTGTAAACTCTTAACACATACAAATAACTATTTAAAACTCTATAGTGGAACTTGTTGTGTGCATTAGAACTTTTGACAAAACGGTGTTTTCTCTCTCTTCCCTTCTCTTTCTCTCTCCTGGGTTACAAAATGAAGAAAAATGAAATGTAATGAATACATGTCTCTAGAACTTTTTATTTCGATTGCAAATTGTAATTATTATCATATGTAAATGGGAAACTGAAAAATGATACTTATGTTAGGTTAGGGTGGATGCCATGCCAGTGAATTATCATTGATATCATGCTCACGTGTTTTTGCAGGATGAAATAATGATGACGTAAAGGCATTGTGTAATGCATTAATTATCATTGTAATTTATATAGTTCATTTTTAAATGAATAAATGTATAATATAGTCTCATGTTTCAAAAGGTTATATTTGATAATTTGTTGTTATGTATGAGATGCTGGTTTCTAGGACATCTAGGAAATGTGCATTTAATCTTAGGTTCAATTTTGATTCATAGTACACATGGTAAAAAAGGTTGATATTTATATAAAGTAAATGAATTTGAAGTAATATCTTGTAGTGCATGTTTAGTGTTCAATAAATGATTAATGAGTCATCTTGTGCATTCATACTTTGTAAATGTAATAAAGAGAATTTAATCGAAACACTCTACCCTTGTTCAACATCGGAACATAACTTGTTTTCATGTGTGATACTCCTTACCATAGAAGACATTGAAAACTGTAGGATGAACTTAATCTTCTGCACTCGATGGAACCTCCTAGTTTGAGTAAAAAGAACCCAAGAATGGGCTTATCATCTTAGTCAGTATGTTTAGTGACATTATCACAAACCATGTTTGTTATAGGGGTGACATAGTCAAACTTTTCTTGGAGTGTGTAGAGCTAACTCCTCCTTCGTAGCCTAGCGGACTACCTTTTCATCCAAAGATAGATTTAAAATTAAAGCTCTTCATCGAGTGAAATCCCTGTTGGATCCAGACGACATAGATGGAGGTTGTGACTTAGTTGTTCTAGGTCTTAAACTCTTGTTAATGAACCCCTTAGCTCCACTCAGCTAAATGTGTTACCTTGGTTTCTCTCAACATTACACCTTGGTCCTTTCTTAAAGGTGGTTTAGCATAAATTTTTCCTCTCGCTTAAAACTCATGTTAAACCTAGTTATAGTTGAGGGGTAGACCCTTAGGTGAAGTTGGAAATTAGTCTAAACCTCGTTGATTTGGATGTTAATTTAGGGTTTGTGTGTAGCTTCAAGTCTTCTAATCATATATGTCTTCAAGAGGTTGATCAAACAGTTCATAACTCCTTGTACAAGACAATGCTAAAAATAAGACCATATTGTGACATAGAAAATAAAGCATATAAGAGTAAAAAAGAGAATCAAGGTTAGGGATACTGCCACTCTTGGAGACCTTATAACTCAATTAAATATCTTTATGTGTTTTCAAAGAATATGTATTGCATTGTTGTGATCAAACTACGAGAAAACCAAAGATATATAAACATAAAAGGAATTCATTAAGTCATTGAACTTTAGAATAACTATGGTAGGAAAATAACTATTCCGTGATCGAGGAATGTTTTGTGGTAAAAAGCTATCTTGTATCTAAATCTCCGTTAAATCCTAATATTGCATTCTGGACATCAAGTCATTTTCGCTTGATTTCTAAGTGTAAAACTGTAGACATTGAATAAATTTTGGAGAAGAATATTCTTAACATAATAATAAGATAATCAAGTACTTTGTATGCAATTTGGTTTATGACAAAATAAGTATGTTAGTTATGGAAATTTTTATAAAGTATAAGAAACCAACATAAGATGGTCGAACTATATTTTAACCGCGGAATAAACTTAAGAATATGCGGGTGGACAAATGAGAAATTTATCCTTGCTCAATAATGTTCTTGGAATGTTAATCGTAACTAAAATACATTTAAAGAAATGATGTGTTGTGGGTTCGCCATTCCTAAAGTCATGTTTCTTGTGGTTGGGTCATTGCTAGTATTCGTTCATTGGGAAAAGTGTGGCATCGACATGCCTATGTTGTTTTCATGTGTCTATGTGAGTCGATGACTTATGTGATTGTCGTATGTGAGTCGAGTTTCTGTACTTGGAGCCCTTGTTGTGTTGTGTGTAGTGAGCAATGTAAGTCAAAAAAAATTATCCTGGTATTTTACTGTTGTAATTGTGTGTGTAAAATGTGGGCACTACATATGGTATCAGAGCGGAGGTTCATGCTCTCGAACCTCTGGGATGGATTGGAGTTGTGATGGTGTTGCATGATGGTGGTGGATATTGGAAGAGTAATGTGATATATGTGTGATGTGAACTATGTCGTAATTGTGAAATTGTGAACACACATGTTGTGCATGTCACTTAGTGCATATTTTTTGTCATGTTGATGTGCTGATGATGAGAGTATTCACTCTCTATTTCATGGATCCAATGAGGAATCTGTGTGCGATGTACCACCTTGTTGTGTGTGAACGGAATGATATTGTGAATTGCAGAGTGTTAAAACATTTTGACTTTATGTGATGTGAAGGTGTATTGATGTATTGCATGACAAAATTGATGTAAAGTGAATCACATTTTATCGTGATGTCATCACTGTATTGTGATTTGTTGTGTGCATCGTCGTGTTGTATTGCAATTGACTATATGTTGTAAGGTTAGACATTGTGTTCCTCATACGTATAATTCATGTAATATGTGATGGTTCATGTCGTGATTTAGGGGATATGGTGAGTATGATCCCTAGTGTACAGTGATTGCACTTTGGGTGCAGGATGTGGTAATGTGATGTATCGTAACCCGTGAAAGTAATGATTGTGTTATACCCTGTATATAAATACCATGCGTAAGACATTATGGTTAATGTGTGTGAATCACCATTGTGTTAGTGATGTAGTTATGTGTATGTTGTGAACCTTACACTAGACGACCCTAAGGGGATAAACTGTCAAGAGTGTATGTGTGGAGAGAGGAGGCGTGGACCAGGTTTTCATAATCTTGAGCCGAGTACGAGTGAGGAAGTGGAGTCTTATATAGACTGAAAACCCACTTCTATCTGTTTAGTATACTTCGAGCTTGCTCAGTATATTGTGGGTGCGCACCACCTTAGGCTCAACTTATGCAACTAGAGTTCCCTGCTCTTTCCTATTGGATTGTTCATTGAATAATCCTATGTGATTTTGACTATGTTGATCCTTGTGGGAGTATGGAGTAATGATTCAGGCAGAGATGATGACAGTTACATTATTTGATATACTCATTTCTGGTTACATGTATATTTTTACGAGCTGAGGCTCGATGTCTGAGTGCCAGCAACTCGATGAGTACCCCTTTGGTGGCGGTATGAGGCCACATAGTGATTGTAATGTGTTATTTCTCTATACGTATTTTATTCGTAAATTGATCATTATCTCTTTTAGCTAGAACCAGCTATTTTCTTGATTGACATGTTCTTATATTTTGGGCATTTATTTGATTGTTGCATTAACATTTGGATTTTGCACTAACCATGGCTAATTAGCCATTTGTTTTTCTTAGTTTTAAAACTTTCTTTTCATATTTAAAAGTTTTGTAGCCTAGCCCAAGGCTTTTAATTTTTCCACTTGGCATTTGAATGGATTGTTATGCTGGTTCTAATGTCGTAATGTGTTGGAATAGGGTCATGGGATTAACCATGGAGTGGTTGAACCTATGGACCCACTTCCATTGTATGGGGGTATGCCCCAAGGAGTTACAGATAACTAGCGGGTTGTTGAACCATGAGTTATTATGTCACTTGGGTTGGGGGTGACGGGGCTCTATGTGCCTAGGGCCATAGGGTGACCCGGCCTCATTAAAAGGAGAAAGGAGACGGGCCTCTATGGTTGAGTGACCTGTTATTCTTTATGGCACTCTATGGTTGAGTGACCTGATATTCTTGATGGGGCTCTATGGTTGAGTGACCCGACTTGGTTTTGACACTATGATTCTTTCTCTATGAGAGGTATATGGAGATTATTTGGTGATGCTTTGGGGAGGTATATGGAGTTGTATTTTGTTGCTTTTGGAGATATCTGGAGTTGTTTCATGATGCCTTGTGATGTGTGGAGTTGGTATAGTGAGTTATGTGTACTCTTGTGAGTCTCGTTAGACATTGTTATGGTTGAGGATTGACATTTCCCATTGGTATTGACTATTGGATATTGGATTGGAACTATGTTGTTACAGTCATGGATTTTTTGGGTCTTGTGATACCTCGTTGTATATGTATCAGCGTGTTGATTTCTGTTTTTCAGTCATATGTGTGTACTAGATCTATGTCTAGGACATAATTGTTGGAAATTATTGTGCTATGTGGACTACTGGTTGTCATTCCATGGTTTGGTTAAAGACCTTGTGATGTGATACAGTCGTGAAAGTATGTAAAAGTATGCTTCGTGGGTATTTTGTGTTGTGTTGACCCTTTTGTGTGACATCTTGATGTTAGTTCATGTTGGGCACCCAAACTTAAGACAAAAAAAAAATTCTAAAAAATGAATATTATAATCTTGAGATTAAGAATACTGTAAAAGAAGAAATGCTAACTAAGTAATAAGGTAAAATGGAACTACCAATCTTCACAGAACCTTGAAAGTTAAAATTTCTACCTGATTGTTCCTAGGGCCACCCCTTGGCCGTGATTTTGTGTCTAAAATCTTAACTGAAGAGCATACCTTCGCCCATGTTTGTTCCTTGTTGCTTACCAATTCTCCTTCTTTATTGTATGCCGCATTGAGGACGATGATTTCTTAAGAGGAGGAGAATGTAATGCCCCGTCGATCCTTCCTTTTCTTGTTCGAAAACCATATTGCTAAGGCATTTAACGTGTGTGCATGTGCTCCTACTGATCCATTGTTGAGCTTCACCCTTTTCGATTAAATCGGAGACTGGTTTTAAAATAAATAAAATCCCTCTCCTTCTTGAATTCGATAGGTCGTTGAAATAACTTGATGTTTTTGTTAGGGGCAGTGTAGCGGCTAGATTGACTACCTAGGGTTAATAGATAATCTGTTTCTTGTTGGTTTTCGATTCTTCTATTGTTTGTTTGGGCCTTACCGTTGGTCCTTTCAACGGATTAATAATTATTACCAGTCTAATTATTCCACTAGCTGTAAAAAATCAGTAAGAAATATTATGTTTAATAATCAAGGGGAAAGATAATTTATATCCAATCGTCGATTTGTGTATAAACTATTATTTTAACCTATCAGTTAAGGGATGGTTAATTGTTAGAACGGTCGTGCGGCGGATCGATCCTCGATTCGCGCAAGAGGAGGGTATTCTGTTGTGATGTGTGGCCGGTCCCTCGTCTTGCGTTTGTTTTCGAAACTCTTCTCTAGTTCCTCTTGTGCAAAGAATGTTCCTCTCGTACATTTATTTTTGGAGTATACCTATTTTAAATGATAATAATATTCCCAGCCTACCAGCCTGATCGATCAGCATCCTGTAACCATAAAAATAGAAGCACAAAATCCTTTACTTGCGTGACATCCATTATTGCGGAAGTCAGGGTAGGATGTCAAAGGGGGTTCCTTTTGACTTAGTTAAAACATAATCTTTACCCACTCTTTACCATGCAAATTAATAAAAGAATTAAAATGACACAAAGCCCGTGCCATGGAATAAGAAGGGTTTATTGAAAATAACCGCTATTATGGCTAACCTTGGTAAAGTAACATTAGGGATTAGGGCCTCCTTTTGGCCAGTTTTTTTCTCATCTTTTTGTTTTGAAGGAAGGGTTGGAAGCCACAAACAATGGAAGCTTTGAACCAGTTTTTTCTGCACATCACCCCAGCCTGTTAAAGAAAACATGAATTTGCAATGGTCGTAGGGTATGAGCATCTGATATCTGTTTTGCGTGCAAGGGCGCAATTGGCAGATTGTTGTTTGCTAGTGTCACAACTCATAGATGTCAGTTTAATGGAATGCCATGGAATGTGCTGCGGTGCACCAACATTCTCCCTGCCTGTATAAAAAAAAAATGGAAGTTATTGGCACCCGCATGGACAACTGTCAAAACATAAACTGGAAGAGGCATTTTGTCATGGATGTTGCAGTTGCAACGCATCGGGGATTCATGTTGTAGTTGTTTGAACAAATGAAAGAACTAGACCGAATCTTTCTCATGGATTTTGATGGATAGCAGTATACAAAAAATGCCTGGCTTGGGGAGATGTTTCCCCTCATTGGCAGCTGCACAACCGTTTCACCATGCAACAAATAGGTCTCCAACCTAGATCAGTTTACATTGCCAGCATATCTCCATCCTGTGCAAAACATGGAAGCTTTGGAACAGGGTTTTAGCAATAAAATCCAGTTTGTTTAAAAACATTTGACAAATGTAGTTTCACAGCTGATGCATGAAAAATGTGGAAGTGTGATATAGTTGTTATGTACTGAAAATGGATATGTATACAAAACACATGGGAGTTGTTTGACAAAATGCCTCAACCGAATCTTGTGTCTCATGGAATGTGCCATGATTGTAGGATATACTCAAAATGGGCTTGTTGAAAGGCCTTTGAGGCTTTGAAGGAAATGGAACTGGCAGTGGTAAATCCTAACTCGGTAACAAAAAAAAAATTCAGCATCCCTCTCATCCTGCGGAAAAATGGGTAGCTTTCGAATTGGTAATGGAAATCCATCAAAAGATAATAGAAAAATGGAGATGTTGTTGTTGGGAAAAGCTCTCATACCGGGATCAAAATGTTTCTTCATACAAAATGCCCACAAAAATGTTGTAACAATGGATGGGATGACTACTTGAAATGCGGTCTCATGGAATGCCATGATTTCAGGATATGCCCATGAATGGGACAAACAACGAATGGTGTTGGAAAAACTTGCAAGTGATCAAGAAGTTTGTGTGACATCAATGGAGGTTAGATCAAGGCTCGTGAGATTGGTTGATAAAATGCATAAGGGAGAGGCTGAACCGAATCCCGCAGTTTCGACCAACTTCATTCTCCAGGCATGGTTCATCTTCCCTTACCTCTCATAATTCTCATGTTTTAGTTCTCTTTTGCAAATTAATAGAATCTTAAAATATTAGGTTTTTAATACAGTTAAATGTTTACATCAACTCGTTGCAAAAACAATGAAAGGTCATGTTGTAACTCACAAAATCAAAATAACTCTTCTGCATCAAACCATGAACTCCCACCCTCATTCTGAGGTGATGTAGAAAACTTCCTACCAAAATGGATCACTACAACATTGTCTTATCGACTAGAAGAAATTGAATTTCTAGTAATAATGTTGACCTTCTCCCTGTTTAAATAGTTAATTTTTACATTTTATGGAGACTCATTAAGTACCCTTCAGAACTTTGAAAATGAGATGTTAGGCTTCATTCGTGTACCTTGTTATGTGAAGAATCACTTGGACCATTGGATTGACCTCGAACGAACATTTGTGATATTTTTGATGCTCTTATAGGAGCCATGTTACACTTATTTATAGTAGTAGAAAGCTGTCAAATCTAGAAAGTTGGATTTCATTTTGAACCGCCATTTAAAACCTGGATAGAGAAATTATTTCCCGTCTTTGCAAACCTCTAGTGTTTATACTAAAAAATTGCATGGAACATTCAGCTTATTGAAAAGCACTTTTCTGGATAGTTTGGAAAATCCATTTTGTAGACCTCCGGTCGCATTTTGACGAGGTCAAACTGGACCAATTTTGACTTGTCACTTCGGAAAACTTGTCGCCGTTTGAAAATGGTTTTTTTTGTTCTCAGTCCTGTCGACTCTGATGAATTATCCTTATATAGCGGAACTAGTGGGAAGTGTCTCGTTGCATGCTCATCCATCAAACGCCAGTTTTAGACATGGTTTCCTGAGCCCTCGAGCTAACTTTTGTTCATTTACAATCGGGTCAACTACGACTAGCAGCCCCGAAAAACTAGCCGAAATGCAAACCATTCTCTTTTTCCCATTTTTGTCAGTTGCTATAAACTCTTGGTATATCTAGGGACTCGTAGAAATTTGATTGTGGTGTGAATTCTCATCGGAAGATAACTTTTGGAAGCAGTTTCTTAGCCTTCGAGCCCATTTTGTACATTTTTGTAGCTAGCAAGAAAATGTAAAAATAGAAATCTGCGGACCATCGTAGGGTTGCCAAACCACCTTGTAAACTCTTAACACATACAAATAACTATTTAAAATTCTATAATGGAACTTGTTGTGTGCATTAGAAATTTTGACAAAACGGTGTTTTCTCTGTCTTCCCTTCTCTTTCTCTCTCCTGGGTTACAAAATGAAGAAAAATGAAATGCAATGAATACATGTCTCTAGACCTTTTTATTTTGATTGCAAATTATAATTATTGTCATATGTAAATGGGAAATTGAAAAATGATACTTATGTTAGGTTAGGGTGGATGCCATACCAGTGAATTATCGCTGATATCATGCTCACGTGTGTTTGCAAGATGAAAGAATGATGACATAAAGGCATTGTGTAATGCATTAATTATCATTGTAATTTATATAGTTCATTTTTAAATGAATAAATGTATTTTGTAGTCTCATATTTTAGAAGGTTATATTTGATAATTTGTTGCTATGTATGAGATGCTGGTTTCTAGGACATCTACGAAATGTGCATTTAATCTTAGGTTTCAATTTTGATTCAAAGTAAACATGGTAGAAAAAAGGTCTGATATTTATATAAGATAAATGAATTTGAAGCAATATCTTGTAGCGCATGTTTAGTGTTCAATAAATGATTAACGAGTCATCTTGTGCATTCATACTTTGTAAATGTAATAAAGAAATGTAATAAAAAACACACTACCCTTGTTCAACATCGGGACACAACTTGTTTTCCATGTCCGATACTTCTTACCGTAGAAGGCATTGAAAACCATAGAGATGAACTTAAACCCTGCACTTCGATGGAATGCTCCTATTTTGAGGCAGCAATCAGACCTCAGGAATGGGCTTATCGTCTTAGTCAATATGTTTAGTAAAATTTTCTTAAACCATGCCTGTTAGAAGTGACACAGTCAAAACTTTTCACTTGGAGTGCGTAGAGATAACTCCTCCTTTGTATCCTAGCAGTCTACCTTGTCATCCGAAGATATGATCTAAAATTTAAAATCTCTTCATCGAATGAAATCCATGTTGGATATCGACGGCATAGATGGAGGAGGTGACTTAAATGTTCTAGGCCTTAAAATCTTGTGAGTGAGGTCCTTAGTCTCCGCTCAGCTTAATGTGTTGCCTTGGTGTCTCTCAAAATAACACCTTGGTCCCTTCTTGAAGGTGGTTTAGCTTATAATTATGTCCTCTCGCTTAAAACTCATGTTATAGTCGAGGGATAGACCCTTAGGTGAAGTTGGGAATTAATCTAAAACTCAGTTGATTTGGATGTTAAATTAGAGTTCATGTGAAGCTCCAAGTCTTCTAATCTTTTATGCCTTCAAGAGGTTGGTAAAACACTTGGTAACCTCCTTGTACAAGACAATGCTAAAAATTAAGACCATAATGTGACGTAGAAAATAAATCATATAAGATTAAAAATTAGAATTGAGGTTAGGGATATTGCCACTCTTGAAGATCTTATAACTCAGATTAAACATATTCATTTGTTTTCAAAGAATATGAAATGTCATTGGTGTGGTCAAACTTCGAGAGAACAAGATGCACATATAAATCATAAATGGAATTTCATCAAGTCATTGAAATTAGAATAAATATGGAAGGCGAAGTATCACTATTCCGTGATCGAGGGATGTTTTTTGGTAAAAAGCTACCTTGTATATGAACCTCTGTTAAATCCTTTTATTGTGTTCTGGATATCAAGTCACTTTCGCTTGAGTTGTAAGGGTAAAAATATTGACATCGAATAAATGTTGAAGGAGAATATTCTTAACATAATAATAAAATAATTAAGTACTTTTTATGCTATTTGATTTATGACAAAATAAGTATGTTAGTTTTGGAAATTTTTATAAATTATAAGAAGCCAACATAAGATGGTCGATTTATATTTTAACCGTGCAGAATAAACTTAAGAATATGTGGGTGGACAAATGAGAAATTTATCCTTGCTCGATAATGCTATTTGAATGTTAATCGTAACTAAAATACAATTAAAGAAAAGATGTGTTGTGGGTTTTCCCTTCCTTGAAGTCATTTATTTTTGTGGTTAGGGGCATTGCTAGTATTTGTTCATTGGGAAAAGCATGGCATTGACATGCCTATGTCATGTCCTCTTGTGTCTATGTGATTTGATGGCTCATGCGATTTTCGTATGTGAGTCAAGTTTTTGTATTTGGAGCCCTTGCTGTGTTGTGTGTAGTGAGAAATGTAAGTCAAAAAAAAAAATCCTAGTATTTTACTGTTGTATTTGGGTGCGTAAAATGTGGGCACTACACATACCCAAAATTATGGGTCAAAAATTACCATTAAAAATAAACCCGAGAATAACTTATAAATACATCATGGTAAAACAATACACACACACACACACACACACACACACACACACGAACTGCAATGGGTCACTAAACTAGAGATTTTTCAACAACCTTATTAAAGAATGTTTAATGCTTAGGTGCCCCAAAGAAACTTCACAGTTAATACACATTCAAAAATGGAAGGTCACAACCCCATCCTTGTTCTTTTTAATTGTTCATGTCTACATTAATCGACCATTACATCAAGCACCAGAATAAGGAAGAAAAATATTCTATGGATATAAAATATAAATTGCACATAGACCACACACATTAAGGTAAATCAAAATCATTAATACCCAATTGACAAACACATATCCTTTCAAATTCCTTAATAGAAATCATGATTTATTTTTGCATTCAATTCACAAGAAAACCATAAAATAAACCAGATAAGTTAAACTAATTGATATAAAAAAATTCATATTAAAGTAATAGATTAGGTGAAGGATCCATTCCTGTGAATACTTAAAGCATCTGCATAATTTTCCTAGTTATTTCCTTGTGAAAACCCCAAAACATATTCATATTTCACAGCTTTAATAGGCCCTTAAAGCCAAGATAAAACTATCTTATTACAGCAGATAAACCAAAAAATACTTTGCTTCCAAAAGTGTAGAAACCTCCCATGCACAACTCAATCAAAGGTACCTATATTTAGAAAAGAAAAACCATGCAATTTACCTCTATAAATAGCTCACAGTTCATCTTGCAAAACTCTCTAAATGGACCTTTGACATGATAAAAAAACAATAAAAATAAAACTTCATTGCATGCATCAAAGATTCCTCAACAAGATTCACTTATTTTGAGGAATTTAATTCTCACAGGTGCCACGTAGTGGCTCTCTTTCCAACATGCCACTTCCAATCCTCATGTTCCCTCCAAAATTAGTTGGGGGTGTTTTCATGATCTGTCAAAGATTTAAATAAACACAATAGTTTAGCTTTTATTTTTTGCATGGGTTGTTAATCAACCATTGTACATTTAAACAATCAAATTTCCATTTGAATATGGTCAATCCATATTATTATCCATTAATCAAAATCCTATAAATATGGTCTAAGAACTTTATGTTAAACTTGTTAATAAACAATGTAAATTACCTTACCACACTTATCCATTTCATTTCCCAGCCAAAGGAGTAATAATAAGTCAATTTAAGCCAAACATGCTAAACAAACTTAACCTTGTTAAACTCGATCACTCTCTAAAAATGAAGTATCAATCGATCGAATACATACTCCAAACTAAATAAGTTTAATCGAAAGGAATGGTGGTAATTTTTATCATCCAATAAACATTAAATATGTTATGATCAAGCCATAAAATAGTTAAGTAAGTAATAAAAGATTGGATAAACTGAGTAGATATTTTCTTGCAATATAAAAGATTGCATTTTCCTTATTGATAAAATATTTATCAAGACAAAATTTAATTTTACCTTGATGATCCAAAGCTTTACTTGTTCCAATTGAAGACCTTCTCATTTCTTTATGATCAAAGACCGTCATAATGTCAAAAGATTTAGTATCTTTTAATCAATCATTATTTTAACTGAAATAATACATTACAGTTGTGTATGTATCACAAACCATTAATTTTTGCAAGCAACATGAACCTAAATATTAATAACATGTACAACAAGCAAACCATACATAATTGCACTGAAATCATCACATACAACAATGAGATAAGGAACAATCATACTCTATGGTCATTGAGCATGATTAAAACATTTAAATGTATATACCTTCAGGTATTTATACCTGTGTAATAAAAAAATTCTATAAGGAGGTAAAAGGCCTTATTATTTGCCACCAAATTATTTGGTTAAGATCCCAGTGAAACATCAATATATTATTATATGCCATGAGGTTCTAGACCTATATCACTATAATATTCACCTCTTGATGATGAATAATACCGTTACCTTAAAGTACAGATTTACAAATCATTAGTAAACCATTAACTTTAGCTATGTGATAAGAAAATCACATAAACAAATTTGGCAACCAAATAGCTCACCGATATTATGAATCTAGTGTCACCTAGATTTCATCCTGAAATCTGGGACTACCCTATCCGAAAAATTTTCGTACTTTTAAAATAATGGGTCATTTTGTGTTTTTATTGCCTAAAATTTCTTGTATTGCATCAAGATATTCCCAAAAAGCCATATTAGCCTTTTTCGCCAAATACCCAGATGCTCAAAATTGTTATATTCTGTCGTCGGGATTTGTCTACGGGAAATTTTTATTTAATTATTTTGAGCCCCATATGAGGCTATTTGTGCCCCGTTTTAACTTTGTTATGATCGAATATGTCATTACTCTTATGTACCATAAGGGTTTTAACTTGGAATAAGTTTTGGGCTTTATTTGTGACTTTTGGCAATTTTTCGTGTTTTTGTGTTTTCCCGTTTCGTTTTCTGTGAAATTTCTCTAGAACAATTCCTTTGCTGAGTAAGCCTGATTTTTGGCCTGGAGTAGCTGGAAAACATATACGCACATTATGCTCGGAGGAAGTCACCATCGGAGGTCTGCATCACTGAGAAAAAGTGAAGTCGTGCACGGAAAAGCCCCTGCGGGGATGGGCACATTTTTGGAAAACAAAGGATTTAAGCTGCAATGGGAAAAATAGAAGCCGCAAGCATGATGGGAATTTTATGCCTGCCTAGCAGGGTACTTTTTCCCGGGTTATAAAATTCACTTAAGATGCAGTGGGAAAATTAGAGGCTACAGGCAGGTGGGAATTTATTGCCTGCCTTGCAGGGTAAAAATTCCCATGGTGAAATAAAAGAAAAGTGACTTAAGTGAAATCATGGGATTTTATTGCCTGCCATGCAGGGTAAATAATCCCATTTTCAAAGTCAAATCACTTAAGTGGATCATGGGATTTCCGGGGCTGCCTTGCAGGGTAAAAATTCCCATTGTCATGTGACTTTTAAAAATAGAAATTCCTTATTCCAAAAAGTGCGACCCACCTTGGGTGAATAATGATGCATTAATTAAATATTTGTTAATATTTATTCACCCAATTTTGGCACCCAGACTTGTGGAAAAGTCAACAAAAGCAAAGGGGAATAAATCAATTGGAAATAGATTTCCAAAATTAAATAAATTTAATTTATTTAATGCAGCCCCTTTTGAGAAGGAATTAATACTTTTTAAAGTATTAAATGATTATATTAATTCATATTTTCAGTGGCTATGGTCAATGCACACTGTGAAGCTTCAGTGAAGTGATGTGTGAAGGATTAAATCAGATTAATTTAATTTATTGGATGGATGTCCTTAAACATGCTATTTTTAAAAGAGAAGAGCATGATTTTTAATTAATTAATTGCCTTTAATTGTTAGGGCAATTATTAATTATAGAATTATGAGAGTTATATAAGCATGGGTAGCCATATGGGTGAATTATTTAATTCACAGGTAAAGAATTGCAGCCAAGAGGAAAAGTGCGCCCTCATTTGAAGAAGGATTTTACTCAGGTAAGGTGGAAACAAGGCTAAAAGCTTCCAAATTTGGCGCATGCTTTGAAGGAGGTTGATCTTTGTCTGCATAATTGTTTGCACAGGTGTTACAGGAGCTCAAGTGTTGTTGAAAGGATTCATGCTCTCTTTATGTGTAAATTAAACACCATTTTTTGGGGCAGCAGGCTGAAAAGTGTAGATTTTTACAATTAAAATATACTATTCATGCTCTGGTGGCCATTTTTGTCTGAATAAATTGCAGGAATTCATTACAGGTGCTTTACAAAGGAAAATGAGCTTTTATCAATGTCCAATACATTGCATATATCCTCCAAATCTGAAGAATTGTCCAGATCTACACCAGTATTGAAGAAATCTGGCCAAGTAAGAAGAAAACGAATTATTCAGACGAAGATAGACAAAGCTATGGCGAAGAAAGATGAAAAAGAAAGCACAACGGAGTCATGCATCACTTCTAAATTTGTAGATACTGGAGACACGGATCTAGGCTCGAAACCTCTTGCTGAATTGATAGACAAATCTAGAGTAGGAAAGACTTCACTCAAGCGTGCAGATTAAAAGCAGTGGAATTATTCAAGTTGTAGCTTTTCCATCCATAGCCCAGTTGCCAAAGTTTTTTATGCAGGTGCATATCTATATCCATATGCAGATCCAAATCCAGATCTCATAGTTGCAAAAGCTTCTGGTACAAAGGCTTCATCCTCTTGTTTCGAATGCAGCCCGTGAAGAAGTCAGTGCGTTGTAAATTCCTTCCAAGATCCTGTGCATGTGCTCTCATCTTCCAGTTGAAGCTTTCATTGAATTTTCATTCATCCGAAGTGCTTTCCAGGATTTTTAATTGCTCATATGCAATTAAAAATAAGGAAGATGAGTTATCTGCGGCAAACAATGCATTGATGTATGTATTGGAGAAGAACTGCAAAAGCTTCAATGATAAAAGAGAAGACAATGCGAAGGAAAAATTCCATCTTGTTTCCAATTCCAGCTACTCCCAGATCTAGTTTGGTGAGAATCAAAGACAAAAGAATCAGCTGCATGCAAATATGAAAAAGGACAAAGTCAGCTTTCCTCTTATGTCTTCTTTCCTCCGACAAAGTCAGTTTTCCTCTTCCTTCTTCTTTCCTCCGACAAAGTAATTGAGTGATCAATTAAATTATACAACTTAAGTGATTGGTTTAAAAGTCATTACTTGAAGAAGTCAACTACTTGGAGATAGGTGGCATGTGCAAAGTAGAAGGTTTTATTTTCAATTGCAAATCATACATGTCACTCAAAGAGGAATTCCAGGAGGAAGATTGCCAGTTGTTTCTTTCCGAATTCCACATGTGCCAGTTCAACTAAAGCTTCCAACTTGTAATTGCCCTTCTACATTCTATAAGTAGAGGAAGAACCTTCGGGTTAATCAATCAGAATTTGTAAGCAGAAATCCTGAGTCCTAAACTTTGTGCTGAATTCCTGATAGCAACTTGGAGCAAAGGAATACAAAGGAGCAGGTTTCCGGAGAACTTTGTGTCACAGTGTACTGTGTTTATTGCTTTGAATATTAGATCTCTTGATAAACTTTGTGTTATTTTAGATCTAGATCTAGAGCTGCCTTTGTTTTATAATTTTGTGTGTTCATATCTATTAAGTTTCTTCTATGTGCATGTAATTAGATCTGCTATCTACTAATTGGGATGCACATCTTCCCCATTTCTTCTCTGTATTTCCTTTACTTATTTCTTCTATAACTTTCCTTTCTTAAACAGCTGCTTACTTGCTGCAAAACTTCTTAGTTATGGTTCATGAACTAAGTGGTTAAAGTAAAACCCCTGATAGATAATAACACATTTTTATTGACAAATTTGACACGGGAGCCTCACCGGTTAAATGAGGGAGATTTATCTCATGACTGCCTAGGTTTGATGCTATGCAGAAAATCTAGCCAACAGAATCTTTGTACACAACAAAGTATAGTAAACTTATATAATTAAGTACAATAATAATAAGTTATAAATGTTAAGTACTCTATGAATGCTTGACAAAAAGTGATGTTATGCGGTTGGGCATGCAACTATGTGCAAGTGTGTATATCCTTTTCATGATATACATATGCATGTATGGTAGCATACTTAGCTATACAAAAATACTTATCCCCTACCTTCGTAAACCAATTTCCATACAACAACTTAAACTTGTGGTGAAATAGAATGAAAATGAGGGGTGTGACATACTTCCCCCTTAATGAATCATCGTCCCAATGATTTAACACATTAAAAACAATTAGGATAATCAAACACATATTAATATCATACATCAAGGAGAAAAATCAACATCTTCATCAAAAAACTCACAATTTTTCCAGATTTCAGTCTATTTGTTTTCAAAATTATTGTTTTTAACAACCTTTCAACCAAAAAAACCTTTCACACAGTCAACAATATGGCATAATTTTTGTCATTACAACCAATCCTAATATACAATATTATTTATTATACAAAACAAATTATCAAAAAAAAGTATATATCGTTGTAATAAACAAGGAAAACATTGTTTTTAATTCCTCTAAGTATTCCCAAGCTACTTTGTTTCATTAGAACACTTGTCTTTTTAGACTTTTCTTTGATAAATTTCTCAAACTTGAAGTGCACTTGTAATGTTCTATTTTCTAGCTAGTTTTACTAAATTAATTCTATGGTTTCGATCCTTTATTACTAGAAATTACAACATGTTTTACTGTTGTGTCCATCATGAAAATCCTCACTCCACTTATCCTTTCCACCTCTTTTCCTAAAATTTACAAGTGAGAAATAGTTTACGCTCTTTTTATGTTTTCCCCTTTACGAGTTAGAATTTATTACAAATTCTATTCTAGATTTTTGGATTTTCTAAACACTGCTACTACAGTAGATAATCCAAACCTATCTAATTTGTCTACCCAATTTGGATTTAATTTCATATTGGATTACAATTTCAAAACCTGCCATCAAAGACAGTCCAGTATTCAAGCAATTCCCTCACTAATTTCTAGTAATTAGTCCAAGTTGTTTTACCTTAAACTGATAATTTCTACTCATTCCTAACTGCTCAAAGGAAGTTATTTGGGTTCAAGTATCCTAAAGGATTGTTATAATTTTATCTAACTTCCTAACCACTGAACCTACAATATAATCTATTCTCGTTCATTTTCTATGGTACATCCTTCACATATCCATTTTATCCTGCTAACAAAGTAAAGTGTTCAATTAGTGTAAGGATGCATTAAGTCCAAGAGTTGTAACCTTCAACTCTGATAGCAAAATGTAACACCCTAATTATGCTTCAAAAACTAAAGGAATTTTTTATAGTAACTCATTAATTACAATTAATTCCTTCACTAATTTTAGCACATAAAAATTAAAATCCAACATACCAGAGTTTTCAAAATCCCTAAAGTTCTTATAATGTTGTAATGAATATTATAATTATCAACCACTACTTAATTATTCTAGCATTACTTAATATTCAAAATCCATATAGACAATCTATGATAACCATGTCTAACTGCAAGGGTCATTTAGATCTACCTGATCCCCCTCAACACTCTATACTAGTCAATATACATTGTATATATTTACTTATACCTTTTTATACGTATAGATATCATGTGCATCTTCTTAGTGTTAGCCGGTAAATTATTTAACTACTTCTCTCCAGCTCAAAACATAACTAAAAGAATAAATGGTAAACAAACTATGTGATCATTCTTTTACACTACCTCGACCATAGTTTTTGGCATTACGCTAGAAAGCCTAGTTTTGTGATTGCACATAAGCCACTCAAAATTTGTATGGAAATCACTACACATCCATCTCCACATAGTATAATGATTATTTTACGTTATTTTAGTATAAATTTTACAATTAGCCATTTTAATTTATTCGTTTCCAATAAGGTATAATTTCCTCCTAAGGATAGGTTAACATGGTTTCATTTCATTATTCAATTCATGATAGAGGTATACAACGATCTCATCAAGCCATTGAATAATATATTTACCTCTTACCGTATATAATTTAAACTATGTCATTCTACAACCATTGGTTAGGTTTAGTCAAGTATAGAAATAACCAATTCTTAACACTAATTAGTTATCATTTATGATCATTATTAGACATTTATATTGTTTGTCTAGTTATTCATTCCTTATACATTAATGATCTAGCTACTAAAGAAACTAGAAAACCTAGAATGATGGAGGTTTTAAGGTACCTCAATATGCGATGTGATGGATGAACAAGAACAAAGGTGATTGATATCCAGTGCAAGCTATATAAACTACAAAACTAGAGAAATATTCGATTAGACAGATTTATGTGGGGGCTTCTTGGACAATGCTGAATCCAAGAAGTGATTAGCTTCCTTGGCGGATGTCAACCCATGTGTTTAATAAAAAGGATAATATGTAGAATCTAAAGCCTACAAAAACTAAAAATTCATAAATGTAAGGCACATACGAATCTGATCTGATTGAACTCAAAATAAAAGGTTAAGATACACACCCAAAATTTACAGGTGCTACATTATCAGGAAATGGTACAAAGTCCCCAATGATGATTCATGTCATTTCCAAAGGTGTTTGAGCTCCTTAAACTCTTTGTAAGTTATATTTGTATCCTATTTTATCTTACTTACCCATTTTCTTTTTTCCACACATACATCTTTTTGCCTTAGTTTTTAGCCTATAGTTATAAAACCACCACCCTTCCTATGAGGCAGTCCTATAACCACTGCCTAGATAAGGAGCGGTTTTGTAACCCACTTCTTTGGTAGGGTAGTGGTCATGTAGTCGTCTACCCTTGCATAAGCGGTCTTGTATGAATTTTCTTTAACTCTTTTTCCTTGAATTAGATGCATTTTTCTTCACTTAAGTTCACTTTTAGAAGACATTTATCAATCATTTTAGCTGATTTTAATCTTAACTGACTTGTGGCAATCTCCTCTTTCAGTCGTGATTAATAATTGACTATTAAAACTTCCCCATTCATGTGTTGATGTGGTACCCCATTGCTAGCTAAGTGTGATAGTGAACTACCCAACCAACTTTCTCTAAAACCATCTCTTCTTCTAAAGTAAAATGACCATATAATTATTTTCATGTATTGTTGATTAGCTATGCTACTACAATCCTGCTAGAGATTACACAATCAAGATCTGTTCACTTTGCTATATGTTCTTCCTCTATTTGCATTGCCACAAGATCTGCGTAATCAATCCATTACTTGCTCCAACACCTTCTTCTATATTCCTCTACTTTCCTAAATTGCTGGACTCACAGTGGACACAAAATGTCAGACAAAAATAACTGAGGGGAAACAAAATCACACAACAACTGGATTGCCACATCACATTGCAATTAAGAGGTTGGGGTTGTAATTGGGTTTGTTCATTTCTTTATTTATTTTTTTGTGAAATATGTATGAACATTATTTAATACAATGGAAAAGTAAATTTCATTTTCATTGTTGTAATCATTGAATAGTTACATTAGATCATTTCCTTCAACAAAGATTTCTTAGGATAGATATATTCCTTTTCCTAGCTATAATATATTTGCAAAGAGGTGATTCTGGAAGAAACCTTTTGTGTTAATTTATAAATCAACTAAAGCATCATTTAATTTAGAATATTCTCCATGAAATCCTCCTCTACTTTTTTCAGGGAAGTTACAGGGGAAGAAAATCTTCTGAGAAGCTCTGATTTCATCCCATGTCTCTGACGCAGAGTAGAGGATTTGATTCATTATCCATAGTTCAGAGAAAGCTTTAATTGTTTAAATATATTATATTTATTCTGTACAAATAAAAAAATATATCTGGTTATTTGGTTTTTTATGATTTATTAATTATAATAGAAGCAATTTCATTTCTTGATTCTTCTGTTTCACTCTGTGAATCCCAAAAATCCATAAAATACAAAAATATTAGTTAAAATTAGATTAGATTAAGTTAGTTTGCTTTTATTTGTGTTATTCCCTTTATTTAATTAGTTTCTTTTCAAATAAGTAGATAAATCAAGTAAAAATGATAGGGAATTTACGTTACCCATACTTAGCCTCTAATTTCCCTTTTACCAATTCAACTACTAGGAACTAACACTACTTGATCTTAGTCCCTGATTATCCTATAGTTTCCCATTAAAATCCACACAAAATTCTACATCATATTTCTCAAGCACAACCTCGGGAGGTTGAGTGCATCTTGAAGATCACGTGTCGATTTTTATTCGTATAAATTGGTGAACCTGACGTGAAGGATTGATTCCTTCTTATTTTATTTTCTTTCATTAATATTACCTCACCTTTCCATTTCTTCCCCAATTTTAATAGGTATTTTATAGTTTCTAAAATATTTCTGGTAGAGAGTTTGGCGGGCCATTTGGTTATGATAGATATACCAATGTTCATACCACAACAATCCTCTTCCTTTCTAGATGGACTAACAATCACATAAATAACATGCAAGCCTCCCCTATTTATGTTTCAAATCCCACTAGTAGTGTGAGAATAGAGAAGGTTGATCAACCATTAAACAAGTAATATGGTCAACCAAATGAAAATCACTTTGTTATCACGAGTGGAGAAAATCCTTACCCTAGGATCTTGTCAATACCTCACATTTCCATGTAATCTTTAGAAGATGACATATTTGCATGGATTGTTAAATCCTCTTCTCCAAATAGATGCGTCTTTAGATAGGATGAAGATTCATACATCTAAAATGTTCAAAAATAATACATCGATTACCTATCCTGAGATTCCTATTATCAAGGAAGATAAAAATAATAATTATGATCAATTTATAAGGGGGTACCACATGTCCCCTCTCAATAAAATTGCTACACCACATGAACCTAAACTAGAAACTCAATCCTCACCTCATGATGTTATTTCTACCTTAGTAGGGAGGATTAGAGAACTAGAGAGTGCCCAAAATTTATAACTAACTAATGTAGTAGGGTAGAACATGGGGCATCTCATCGTCAATAAAGGGTACATCACATATCAACATGCATAACCAATGCAACATCCTATACAACAAGGCTACCATGTCAAATCAAACCCTGGTGATCTTCTTATGGGTTCTGACACACTTAGGGATGGCTCCTCATTCTTCTAAATCTTATCCTATGCAAGGGTTGGATGGAAGTGCATTCTCTAATAACACTCCATCATGCACTACAACATTCCCTGGTTTCACACCCACTAACTCATTTCTTGGCACTGTTCCCCCTTAACTACATATGTATTCAAAGGTTCCCCATAATGACCCATATACGTTTGATACACCTTATACATCATATCAAGGATCTCCATATGTTCTAGCTAATGCCTACAATACATATTATCCAACTCCTCCTCCACCACCTCCTCATCCAAGAGCTTATTGGTATAATCTACTTATGTTGATTATTTGAAATAAATCTATGATTTACCATCTGAGGTGTCATGCGTCCACGCCCATTTCCTAATATTCCAAAATTTAATGGAGAATGAGATCCAAATGCTCACATCAAGGCCTACACTACTTCTATTAGGGAACTGCTTCCCTCAAGATGCTATGTAGTGGCTAAAATATTTCTAAATACCCTTAAAGGTATTACTATAGACAGGTATTATAGGATAATTGAGGCTTTAATACATTCATTTAAACAAATAATGTATTAATTCATCAAATATTTTGATATGAACAAGTTTATACAAATAGGGATTAAGGAGTTTCTGCATATTAGGTAGGAGAAAAATGAATTTTCAGCTCATTTTATCAAAATATGGAATTAGGTGCTTTATCCTCTTTAAGTTCACCAAACATAGACCAGATGGAATTTTTTTATCTTTTCCTTCACTCACTCAATCGAGATACCAATGAAGAATTTAAAAAGTTTCCTTTCCATAGTAATGACAAAGTATTGGAGGGTTTTCTTTGAATCGATGAAATTGAAATTGATAGTGGGCATAAGAATTAAGGTCTTAATAGGAAACTGGTATCCTTTAATGAAAAACAATGAAAGTCATCAAAACAATGGAGAAAACAACCAAGGGCCTAAGGCTTTGAATCATATTCATGGTGCTACCACAAATGGTGTTACTGATTAAACGAAGAATACTAATTATATGAACAACAATAACAATAATAACCATAAAAACAAAAAACAATATGAGAAATCAAAGAGGCCATAACACTATTTCCTTGGTCAACATGGTTTATGTGAACCATCCCCCTCCTTAGAAAAATCAAACCCAAGGCCTAAACTAGTACCAAAACTCTAGACAAGGGAAAATGAATCATGGTTATAAAAATCAATTTCAAAATTACAATTAAGATTATAATCAACAACCACCAGATGCTTATCAAAGAAAAATAAATTACAATCGTAAAATATATCATGGTTTTCATAGGATTCGAGGCATTGATGAAAAATATTGTAGAGATTGTAACAAGTTCCTACAAAGTCTTCTCGAGAATAAAAGAAAACTTTTTGTAGAGTTTTCCTTAATAGGCCCTGAAGTAACCTCTCAACCAAACTATACAAGACCCGTAGCTCCTCAGAATGAAAACCTAACCATATTTCAAGATCCATTCCTTATGCATCCTGAAAATGTCAAGGTAAATCCTCAAAACATAAAGAAGGGCATTCCTATTTGAAATAATGATCATGAATCTTCAACTTCCACCAACTCTCGAGTTTCCCCCAACCTCGAATCTAATGACAATACAAAAATAATGGGATTAGTTGAGTTGGAGGTTGAACCAGAAGTTAACATGAAAAATCAAACAAGGGAATATATTCCAAAAATTCCTCTCTCTCTCATCCTACTTCATAGGAGGATACCTCTATAGTTTCAAAACCTATAGGATCTTATGATTTGATTTAAGATTTGAATAAAATCTTCTCAAACATATCATTTTTAGATTTACTAAATAATTCTCCTTTATACTGTGATGTGCTATTGGAAGCATTGTGTCCTTGTAATCTAGTTGATGTCACACCTACTCCTAGAGATCAAATTAATCATACTAAATTTGGTTTTATAAAAATTTTCTTTAAGAGAGCCATGATTGAAGATAGGGCTGCAGTAAATGTGGTTCCTTTCTCTTTCTTACCAAATTTTAGGTACAAGGAGACTAACTTCTACCATACAAGAAACACATTATGAGGGTATGACAATTTTAAATAAATTTTAATTAGAACCATAGTTCTTCCTATCACTCTCAAGCCAAAAAATATCTTAATGGATTTCTACATCATTGAGAGGGAAGCTAGTTACAACATGATCCTTCATACACCATGGATTCACCAGATGAAGGCCATTTCCCTCAACTTTGTTTCAAGAGGTTAGATTTATCCATTTGAGGAAGGTCTTTGTTGGTCTGGGGGATCCTAAACCTTTTGATATTCATTTAGAAAATACCAAAAAGAAACCAGGGGTTCATTCTGAGTATAAACTACATGTGAACCAATTAAAAAATCCTCCACCATCAAACCAATTGGTCATGACCACCTCGAGAATTCCAAAGGATGAGTTAATTGACCCAAAAATGTTTTTCTTGGAAAAAATAGATAAGGGTAAATCAATATCTAGAGAAACTGTGTTTACTAAAATGACAGAGATCATGAAAATCCTAGAGAGTAATGATCTGTTCGTCCTCCCGTTTGAACGAGAAGGAATGGGTAGCCTTCTTGGTATGTCTTCTCTTCCCATATATAGTCTTGATCTATGTCTAAAAATGATAAAATTAACAAAGGAAGAAGAGAGATAAGAAATTAATATGGTGCCCATAAAAGAAATCCCTAGGGCTTGTTCTATTATGAACTTTGATCCAGCTATAAATGTGTTAGAAATCAAGTATGTCATTTCCACAGGATGTGATTGCATAAGACAACATTAATCATGTAAAATCACTATGATTCATGCAAAACAAAAATTTAAACATTTCAGTCATGCTCGCTTAAACATGATATTTTAAAAACATGAAAGAAAGGTTGTTAAATACCTCCTTCAATTAGAAAAATTAGATAAACCACACATACACAATCATGGGTAGGGGTTGTAAGCCTAAACCCTGGATAATAATTCCTTGTCAATAGGATGGAAATTTCAAAGATCATGTTTCTTCACTATGTACTCTTGGGGATGACGAGTTTGACATCCCTTCAACTGTCTTCACCTTAGACATTTAAGAATGAATTCCATTTGCATTTCCACATGTACACTATTGCATCAACATTGCATTTTAATTTGTTAGATTACTTTGTAAATGTTTAATCAAGGAAATTCCTTTTCAAACAAATTTTGAAACATTGGAAAAACACTCAATCACATTTCTACAAATATACACAATATTATCATCAATATTTATAATCATTTCATGAATTCAACAATATAAGACAAAATTTTGACACTAATTCTACCAAGTCCTGCATACTTGGTTCTTCTTGTATTTTTCTTTCAGCATAGGTATATTTTCCCGTAGTCTATTCTAGAAGCTTCTTGGTATCATATCTCTCCCAAAAAACTTATTTGGTAACAAAAGCATTCTAAATTTTTTTACCCTGATTGTTTCTTCACCTATCTTATCCTTCGGTGTTGATCCCCTTGCATCTTACTGGTTACATGGGGTTAAGGTTAGAGGAAATTTCTCCCTCCCAAAATAACATATAAAAGTTAAAAATAAAATAAAATAAAATAAAGTATATATGTCAATTCAAAATCAATACAGTTTGTTTTATTTATACACTTCCCTACCCCACCAATATTTAGTGTTGAGCCCTCGCCTTCTTACTAGTAGTTTGAGGTTGGGAAAGGAGGGAAGTTCCCTTACTCACCTATTCCTCGGTCCTTGGTGATGAGCCCATGATTCCTACTGGTAGTATGGGGAAATGTGTAGGGGGTCTCTACAAATAAATTAATAAGTTAAAATCAATTTAATTCTATAAAAAGTGCTTTTAAATATTAAAAATCCCAAGAAAAGTGAGTTACATGTTTCCGAAAGAGTTAAATCCATAAAACTAGATGTTTTCAATCATGAGCCCATCTACGGGTCTAAGTATAGATAAACTTACAAGAAAATAAAATTCTAGAATGTGTAGTAAAATATGTGTAGAGTTAGGTTGTAGGTTTCTAATTGGATTTATGTTAAAATCTTGTCTTTCTCTCACCATTTCCATCTATCAAAATCATACAACTCACATCCCTTTTGGCTTTCAGTGATGATCCCTCACATCTTACTAGTTGTATAGGGTTAGAAACATAGTTTCATTTTCTTATCATATAACATTCATCACATTTTTCTAATAATACAATAAGTATTAAATATTGTTTGAAAATCGAAGTTTCAGATTACACTTGGTTTGAATCACCATCATATAAAATAAACCAGCAAAAAAAATCATTCAGTTAGTATTTACCATCCACTGCATGCATTTTGAAAAACATATAAAATAAGAAATTCTAAACATCTAATAGTACACATGTGAAGTAAACCATAAATGAATTCAACTCTTATAAGGAATGTCAAAAAAAGGGGGGGGGGGTGGTCTATATAATGTTGGGTGTCTTGTATCTAATTCCATAAAACCATAGAGTATGTATGGTTAAAATGCTCACCATGACCCAAAAACATAAAAATAAATCAATAAATACATTAAAATGAGACTAAGCAATAAGGATATTCTACTTATCCACCTCTTTGAGGCCCTTTTTCAACCACTTCAGTTATGAATTTCCCATAAGTTCTTTCCAAGTACACTCAAAAGTCAAAATCCAGGGCCTAACACAAAATACCAAGTCTCTCATATCCAACCCCTTTTCTGAGCCCCTTTTGCTTCTGTTGGGTCTGACACCATTTTTTACAAATCCTTTCCAATTTAACCATACTTCTCACTCAAAATGATCACAGGTAGTCCAAAGCTCCAAATTATCTATAAGGGAAAGTATAAAGAATTTAAAAGTAATGGTTTTAGATATGTGTGTGTGTGTGTGTGTGTGTGTGTGTGTGTGTGTGTGTGTGTGTGTGTGTGTGTGTGTGTGTGTGTCTTGTCTTAACTCTTTTTTGAGTGTGTGCTCTTTACAAGACTAGAGCACTGACATAGGTATGTTTCTATCCCCACACAAATGGTAAGACCTCATGTTGTTTTGTTTTAGAGTTTATTTTTTGATATCATATCTATCTGAAATTGAGTCTTGTTTAAATTTTGTAGGTAGCAGGAGCTTAGATGGCATCACTTCGGCACACGGGCATGTCAGGTATAACTTATAACTCCCTATTTTGGGAACACAATTCTCGGACTCTATGTTTTACGCCTCTCCATGTCCAAAATGATTCTTCGAGGGGGAAATATGTACGCACCCAAATTTTCACATGCTACATTATTGGGAAATGGTTCAAAGTACTTAAAGATGATTCATGTCTTTTCTAAAGGTTTTTGAGCTCCTTAACCTCTTTGCAACTTATATTTGTATCCTAGTTTACCTTAGCCATTTCTTGCTTATTTTGTAGCTTCTTGCATCGTTTTTCCTTAGTTTTGGCCTTTTGTTACAAAATCATTTCCCTGGTTGGGTGGCAATCCTATAACTGCCACCCTACACCAGGTGAAGGTTCTGTGTAAATTTTCCAAAAAAATTCATGTGTGAATTAGACACATGTTGCTCCACTTCAGTTCACTTCTAGAACGTTTTTCTCAATCATTTTAGCTTATTTTAATCTTGATTGACTTGTGGAAATATCCTCTTTCACTTATGATTTCTAATTGAATGTTTAACTACCCCTTTATGTGTTGATGTGGCGCCCCATGACTTCCAAGTGTGATAGTGCACTTCCCAACCAAGCTTCTATAAAACCACCACTTCTTCTGAAGAAAATGGCTGGCGATTATTGGTGTATCTTATTTATTTGAGTTGCCACAATCTTGCTAGAAATTACACACCCAAGCTCTGTTCTCTTGTGTTATCTTTCTTCTCCCTTCATTACAACCAGATTGCCATCAAGCTGCCATTAGTCCAACACTTTATTCTTATTTCTTCATATGCATTCTTAGTTCCCTGGACTCAAGTGGACACAAAATATTGGTAAAGACAAATGAGGGGACAAAGTGATACCATAACTAGATTTTTCTCTGTACTATAATTTAAGGTTGGGGTCGTTATTGAGTTTCTTCATCTCTATATTTCTTCATTTATGGACGTACACACACATATCAAATAAAGTAGAATAAATCATTTTATTTGTTGTAAATAGTTAGATCAGTTTCTTCTGCAAAGATTTCTTATAATAGATAACTTCCTTTCCTATTGTTGTAGATTTGTAAGGGAAGTGATTATGGAATAAGATTTTGCATAGTTTTAAGCATTCAAAATTAGATTCAAATTAGTCTCTATTAAATCCATCTTAAATTCCACAGAGGAATTTTTCAGGGGAAGGAAAGATTCTAAGAAGCTTCTACTTCTCCTGACTCTGAGGTGTGTTTGAGGATTTAATCCACGATTATTGATTGGAAAAAGATTCATTTAAATTAGAATATATTTAGTATACTATTGCACAGATTAATAGCTACATCCAACTATTTCTTTATATAGGATTTGTTGTTTAGAATTAGAAGCAATTTATTTCTTAATTTCTTCTGTACCCACTGTTATTCTAGAAAATACAAAAATATTAGATTAGATTAGTCAGTTTTTCTTTCATTAATATATTCCATTTATTTAATTAGTTTCTTTTCAAGTAAGTAGATTAAATCAATTAGTCAAACCATAGGTAATTTACGCTACTTTTACTTAGCCTCTAATTTCTCTTTGACAAATTCAACTACTAGGAATTCATACTACCCAATATTAGCCCCTGATTCTCCTATAGTTGACCATCATCAACCTTACAACATTCCACATCAGTTATCCCAGCAAGACCTTGGGAGGTTGAGTGCGACTATAGGTCACGTGTTGATTTTTTTTTCATATAGTTACCTGATTGTGTCGATGCCGATCCAGACTATGCAGAGGATGGTCGACAGTGATCTAGATGAGTATATTTTAAAAATATGTAAACTCTATAAGATATGGATGTAAACTAGATGCAACAGAGGTCTGAAGATGCTAGAATCAACTTGTAGAAGGAGTTTGAGGGAGAAGAAACCAAAAAATGATAGAAATCAGGGATTGAAAAGGGTAGATTGAGGATTGGGACCATGGTTGACGGTGACTGGGGTGAAACAGTGGTGACTAGAGTGTAAATAGGATAGTAATGCTACAAAAAAGGAGCTCGATGGTGGAAATCAGTATGAAATGGAAACAAAATATATGCAAAGGTTGGGAAGGCTTTGGAGATGGAAAATATAGTGACAGAGGGCTAAGTCGATGGTGACCTGAGCTGGGCGGTGGTAACTGTAGCAGAGTAGAATAAATACCAAGAGAAAATGGACTAAAAAAAGTAACCTCCAAGTAGAATAAATGATGGAATAGGATGGTAATGGAGTCTTGACTATTGTTGAACCTATAAAATGTTAGATCTTATAAGATAATGATAATATTATAATAGCATAATAAAATAACACCAAGATAACAATAATCTCATAAAGGATTTTCCATGAATAGTGCAATCACAATAAAAGGAGCTCCATGAGGTCTGTAGATGTTACATGAATGCTCAGGCATGAGGAGAGGTTCACAAGTTTCAGGAAAAATATGGTATGTGCATGCATCTGATTAAATAATGGAAAGAAAGGATTTAGCTTTATAGGGTCGATGGTGACTGGGCTGGGTCTTTGCCAATCATGAGGAAAGTTTTCTCAATGGGATAGATTTTTTTATTTTGGCATGATTTCATGTTTTTAAGAGTTAGAAGGACGATTTAAAGCATGTAGGTGGGAAGGGGTGATTTAGGGATGAGATATGGGTGAGTTAGAGATAAGGATAGGTTAGAAAATTCATATGGATGCATAAGATGTATATTTCGAATGAAAGCATCCAAAAATAGAAAGTTGGTTAGGACCAGATTAGGATGTGGAAATTAATTAATTAATTAATTAATAGGGGATTAAAGGTGATGAGGTAATAGATGGGAAATTTATTAATTGATTAATTAATTAATTAAAGGGGATTAATTAATTAATAATGATGGGATAATAAGGGCATTTAATTAAAGGAAGGGGGATGAATTAAATAAATATGCGCACTTGGGTGATTAAAGGTATAGATACCAAATTTTGGTGTCTACATTTTTCCCCTTTTTTGTTGAGTGGTTTGCGCTAGCAAGCCATGAGATAAAAATGATGAGGGAGTAAGATGAACGATTGGCAAAAGGTAGATGATAATCTCCCCCTTAATTGGGGGATCAGTGATGCCACAGGAAATCAATGACGCGTTTGAAAATAAGTAGATGATAAAGGGCGGGTTGGTGAAGAAAAATGGGTAAAATTATTAACAAGGAAAGATGCCCCAAGAAAAAAGGGATCGAAATATCAATAAAATCTATGGTGGTGACTCTAATATCACATTACTAGAGGAAAATTGTGGTCTCAACAGAGACAGGCTATAATGTTCTATGGACCAGTGAGTGGGTGAAGATCACTGCATTATGGATGCAAGAGAGATGACCAATGAATCATAGATAAATAATAAAATTATGTGCAACTATATGTGAAAGGTATGCGGACTCCTTCATACATGAGGAATCAAGTGAAAAGTATACTCCATAAGGGAGGAGGATAAAAAATTGGTTCCTAGTGGGACATGAAAAAAGGGCTGAGAAGGAAAAAAAGGGAAATGAAATATGCCCCTTGTAGGGAAAGTATGGTCGTAAAGGAAAAAAGGTAAAACTATTGTTAGGTTTAGGTTGTGGAGCCTATTTTTCATGTGTGAAAGTGTTGAAGACTGTACACTAAGAGTACTGTACACTTTTCACGTATCCTCGCTGGGGTTCGAGGCCGGGCTGGGCCCTAAGCGGAGGTCCGGGGGCGCAGCCCCTGAAAAAAAAAATTTAGGCGCAAATTTTTTGGCCTCGAAAAATTACACCCGAAATATCGGGAAACGTGATTTTCTCATATGGGTAAGTTTTTTGACCCATAGGTTTATGGGACAGGTTTTTCCCATGGTTTTGATACCCCTTGGTTTTGTAAAACTGCTTAAGCAGTTGTTTATTTATATGGTCTTATGCATATGATAGATGGACAAGCAAATGTATTGCAGATGTGTTTTGAATTCGGATGTGAATTCCTGTAGAGTTTGTTGAGCATAGCTCCAAACGGATTTGGGTATTGTATTGAGAGAGCGGTGGCTTGTAATAAAATCTGAGCAAGTGATTCTTAGTGGACGTAGCCCAAATTGGGTGAACCACGTTAAATACTGTCTCTTTGTGTTGTGTTATTTTATTCTACAATTTTATTTGAGATCCATAATAATTTCTGCATATTAGTTTCTACTGTTGCGATTTTGTGAGGGATTATTCCACATATTTTATCCCTTATTTCCTAACAATTATGCCCTAAGAGGGGAAAAAAATATGGCCAATGGACTTTGATGAAAATATAGTGCCTCAAAGGAGGGCACGAATATGGCCATGAAAGTGGACTTGATATGATGAATACAATTCCCAAAGGGGAAAATGAATATGGCCTCAAGAGAGGACTTTGTGCATGAATTAGATAGATTGGTAAAATAAAATGCCCAAACGAAGAGTAAATATGGCCACAGAATTGGACTTCGAAATGAGAATGAGAGGATTCAGAATATGGAAACAGAATGCCCCATAGGGAGAACATAGAATATGGCCACAAATGTGGACTTTGGAAAAAAAATGTATGCTTGAAAAAATGGATAATTTGATTATTGTAATGAAATTCCCAAGGGTGAAATGAGTATGGCCATGAATATGGACTTAAAGAAATGAATGGTTAAGAGAAGTGTCCTAAAGGGGAAATATGTATTGCCCAATGGGCTTTAGGATGAGAAAGAGAATAAGATAACATGTGGAGTAGGATAAGACGTAACCTTAATTATAGCGACCTATAGATATAAATGTATCTATGTCATATTAAGGAACATGTGAGGAAAATATGCCTCCAATATCATTAGAGGTAAACAAGAGGGGGATCCAGGTAACATGAGACACATGTGACCAAAACCAATGTTAGCAAATAACCAACAACAGTTAGTTATATCAAATATCATAAGGGAACAATGGATGAAATGATCTCACAAACCTAACGTTGACATGACAAAAGGGGTTTGAGATTTAACTTGTATGTGGGTAGAGGGTTCTCCAAAAGTGGTGTTCCCTAAAACTATGCCCTAGCTCTAGGAATGGGAAAGAGAAAACCGATCAATGCAGGAAGTCTGCTAGAAGAAGTTTGATCAATGCGGGAATCTTTCTTAGGATGCTAATAAAATGGAAGGTTGATCAATGTGGGAAGCCTTCAAATTCCATAAGGAGTAGCCATCCTTTGATGGTATTTTCTACTTTATGCATAATAAGTATGGAAAGAATAATATATGATAGCCATATTTCAAGGGATAGGTCTATTTATTTGATTTGCTTTTGATTTCATGCTTTTGATTTATCTTTTTTGTTTTCCATGAACATCTATCCTTCGAGGGATCAATCTGTTTTGTATAACCTTGATTTCTACAAGGGGGAGAGCTAGGACTAGCTAAGTAGACCACTTAGGAGGATATAATGAATGTATAAGAGACACCCTTGGAACCTTTGCATGGTTCAAATAGGTGAATAAGAGGGTGATGGATGTAATGATCATGGAGTTCTCACCAAAGGGGAGAACCTATCCATAAGGAATATGCTATGAGTAGAGCCAATTTAAGGTCACATCTAGGAAGTGATGGTAGACCACATGATTCCAAATCATCACGATGAGAGATGGAAAAGGCTAATATGGAGGAATAATATAAAGATATGACTAATAGAACTGGTAGACATGCTAACAATAGAATAGTCACAAGTGCAATACATTAAGCAATTCCACTTTTGATTTACCACCAAGGGAGGGGAGACATTAAAGTTGCAACAATATGAGATGATATATTGAAAAGGATTAGATGTGATAGATGAGTGAGAAATAAAAACTATGTGCTTAAGGAAGTGATAATGTGTTTCTTTGATGATACAATGAGATGGTCCCCCAAGAGAGAGACAAATATGACCACAACGATGGATTTTGATGAAAATAAATGGTGCCCCAAGAGAGGTAGAAATATGGTCACAAAGGTAGACTTAGATGAAAAAAAAAGGTGGTGCCCCAAAAGAGGCACAAATATGGCCAAAACAGTGGAATTTAATGAAAACAAAGGTCCCTCAATGGAAGGACAAAAATGACCACAAATGTGGACTTGATGAAACATATGGTGCCCCAAAAGAAGCACAAATATGGCCACAATGGTGGAATTTGATGAAAATAATGGTTTTTTAATGTAGAAACAAGTATGGACACAATGGTGGGCTTAGGATGAAAATAAATGATCCCCCTATGGGAATACAAGTATGGCCTTAATGACATATTTTGTATGAGAAGGGTAAATAGTATCATAAGAGAGGGATGATTATGGCCACGAATGTGGACTTAAAATGAGATGGTATCTCAAGGGAGAAACAAACATGGCCAAAGAAGTCAGCTTAGATGAGAATAAATGGTCCCTCAAAGGAAGGATAAATATGGCCACAATGGTGGACTTGGAGTGAAAATATGGTTTCTCAAGGTAGAAACAAGGATGGCCACAATGATGGACTTAGGATGATAATAATGGTTTCTCTATGGAGAAAAAAATATGGCCACAATAGTGGGCTTAGGATGAGAAGAATAAAATATTAAAACAAGGCCATGATGGTAGACTTCAAGTGAGAATAAATGGTCCCCTAAAGGAAGGGCAAACCTGGCCACAAAGGTGGACTTTAATTGAGATTTTGAGTTAGATAAAATTTAGATTAATATCAGATGAGATGGATTGGATGAAATTGAATGATGTTAAATAAATTGATGTCAAGAGTTAAGTCCCCCAACGTCAAGGGATAGGAAATGATTTAATGCGGATGATATGCTCAAGGATGAGGGGAGGATGCTCCCCCAATGAAAGAGATTATATCACTGTTGACAAATTATATGTGGATGAGTTAATGGATTTTGAAAGAGTTTAGATGAGATCATCTTGAAGTTGGATTGGATAGATGGTTGAGGATCACAAAGGTGATTAATAAAACCAACATTATCAATAAACAAGGGAGGACCCTCTTTAGAAGGAATGGTAAGGAATGATGTGGATGAAGGATGAGATTTAGTAATTATGGTGGATGGGGATGTAGGAATTGGATTTGGATTGGTTATGGTGGATGGGGAAGAATGGTTCCCGTGAATGAGGAAATCATCTTTCTCAATAAGATTATGGACTATAGTCTGAAATGCCTTACAATGCTTGGTGTCATGACCCATAGTACGATGATAAGAGAAAGAGTGATTGGGATTGAATTATGAAGGTTTGGGACTGTTTAGATTAAAATATTTAACAAAGGGAAGTGTTATGGTAGATATTTGAGTTAGATGCCAAAAGATATTTTTGTAGGACCCAATCGAAGTATCAAAAGGGAGATCACTCTTATGGGATTTAACATAATGTTTTGGCTTGGATTTAGGTACAGATGTAGATTGGATGGGTAAATTAGGTGTCTTGGAAGACATATCAATTTTGGATTGTTTGGATTGGGATTCAGGTGTGGATGTAGATTAGATGTGTAGATTAGGTGTCTTGGAAGACAAATCAAATTTGTTTGGAGGATTGGATTGTTTGGATTTGGATTTATCATTTTGAGATGTCCTTTCTTTGGAATTATTAGACTTGGGTTTGGACGTAGACGTTTGGGATGTTGATTTATGATCTCATTTAGATGCTAAGGATGGGGGTGGATTACTTTGAGGTTTTGGTGTTTTAGTTTCATTTTTAGTGTTGGTTGATGATTCAAGGTCACGTGGACTGGACCGAGTGGTTATTCGAACAAATTTGATAGAAAATGAAGGATACTCTTTAGAAGAATCATCATTTGGAGGTGAAATGGTTGCAAAATTTTTTGAAGAACAAGGGGAATTTTTCATTTGGATAGATGAAGTCAAAGGTGTGGATGTTGAAGTGGAAGGAAGAGATTGGCTTGGTTTGGGAAGGAGTTATCCTTCCTTAATGAAGTTATGAACAATGGCTTGAAGTGCTCTATAATGTTCAATTTCATGTCTATGGGTATGATGATATGTGTAGATGAGGTTGAAATTAAACCATGATGGATTCTTTTTATTTGGTTCAAAGTCCCTAATAGGTGGAAGAGTGATTTCAGAAATTTATAACAAGTGTTAGAAGACCTTTGTACATGATTCAACCAAAGTGTTAGGAGGTGCTTTTTCTTTGCGGAATATCTTGGTCTTTGAAGAAGAAGTGGATGTTTGATATGATCCAAATGTTGATGATAAGGTTCAAGAATGTTGATGTCTTGATGGTCTGAATTTGGTTTTGGTATTGGTAAATGCCTTAGCGTTGAATGGTTTTAATTTTAGTTGATGAAATGTTCTTGATGAAAAAGTTTTTGTGTTGGATTGTTTAGAGGTAGAAACATCAATTTTATTATAGGAATTTATAAGGGATTTTTGAGGTAATATATTAATGGTTGTATATTTTATTTGTGAGGTTGTTTCCTTAGGAGGAATGACAACAATTTCCACCAAAGGATCTGGAGGTGGTGTTCGTATAGGCGTAGGAAGCAATATTTGTTTGATGGAATATAAGGAAAGTGAAGATTGATTTGATTGCACTAATGAGGTAGAAGGATCATTTGAAGTTATTATAAGATGAACTAATTTTAAAGGTTCTTCAAATTATTTAGGATGGGAGGACAATGTGAAGGTGGTATCAATGATTGATGTGCTATGTGTAGGGACTGGGATTGGATCTATGGATGGTATTATGGGTAAGGACATAATAGATGTGGATGATGGAGTGGATGAGGTAGATATCGATGAGATGAAGGACATGGGTGAGATCCGTATGTGTGCACAACAAAGCATCACTGAGTACGAGGCAAGCGAGTTGGTCATGTAAGCACCGTAGTTGGTGAGTGAATAAGGGTCCATGACATCTGAGTCATTGAAGGCCACACGTCTGGATTTGTCAAGGGTGAGCCATAGTGGGATGGTTTGTTTGGAGATATGCAACAGTCGAGACAACGAGTTGGATGGTGGATTGTGTCATAGATGGTAATGTATGAACATAATCTCTATTGATGCAGCCTATAATTTATCATGAAATAACCTGTGGCGTGCTGACACATCACTCAGCCTAGAGTTAAGCACTCACCCGAAGCGTGCATAAAGGTACTAGGACCCTCTTTAGGGTTGCTTGTGTAAGATTTTAGCAAGATGTAGAGTTGATGCATTCAGATCCATAAATAGTATAAACATTCTATAGAGCATATTCCAGATATATATCTACGGAGTTATGGATTTAAACAATAGCCATAATGAATTCAACCATGCAAGAACTAGTTACAGTTCATGTTTAACACAATTATTCACCCAATACTATCCATTATATTAAACATAGTAAATATAGAAGATTTTTACAATAAATAGTATCATAAGTTTATGCGTTCATTAGATCGGGAAGCTTAACTCCACAATAGCTCATACACAATGTCTTTATAACTACACATATTAATACACATTTATAAGGGTGGGTACTTGGCCTTCACCACTTAAATAATTCCCAAAATAGGTCGTATGCGTAACATAACCATGCACCTTTACAATAATAGACATACATGCAAGTGTGCTAATAATATATCTCTTCTGGTTAACTGGTAGTAGTAATTATATTATTAACTCAAACCCATGCAAAGCACTTAGTAGACGCTACTCTAAAAATAGCCTATGTGTGTCGCGCAAGTCTTTATCCGGTTTGTGTGCTCTACACGCTATCTCAAAAAATAGCCTGTAATCCTAAAAATGGCTAAGTCTCAAATTTTTCCTTGTCTTTCACGCTTGTTTCATTCCCTATCCTTCCGCTCCTTTGAACATGCCTTATTCCCATGCGCAAACCTTCTATGTGCCTTATGCTAAGTGTCATACTTTGTTTGCTCAACATTACCCCACACTAAACTGCATTACCACCCCGAAAATGGTTTCCTCTTGATACTTTAAATGAATAAATAATGGGAATGGAAAGGAAATGTAAAGAGTTACTGTACAAAGAATGGAACTTTCACCCTGTAATATCCTCTATCTTCAATTGGAAGAATTAACTCCATGGATATTCTTCTTTGATTTCAACCTCTAAGGATTTGCCAATCACTCCAGTGCGGCATTTCTAGTCCTTTTCTGGAATATCCAATGACAATAGAATCTAACTCCTCTTACGTAATATCTCTCCATTCTCATTCTATAATACTAGAACAATGTTGGACATTGTAGTCACCCTTTCTTCCAAAATATCCATCTTCTGCGCTATAAGCTTCCTAATTTTATCCAACCTTTCTTTATGGGGGTATTGTGCTGCTACAAGGGCCTCACGCTTTGCTTTACTAGTGCCAATAATTCTACACACCCCAATGTCTCATCTTTCATCACCTTCAAGACTTTATTATCTTTTACCATTGTCCTAATTCGGATAACTGCTTCTGGAGCTACACAAATATGTTCAATGTCTGGTCTGCTTTCTTTAGTTCTTCCTGCAAAGTTTGGAGCAAGGCTTCATATGATGAAATCTCTCTAACCACTGATAGGCCTTTTCTCTCTCTGCTTCATGCTCTAGGGTTCTTTGGTGACTGGACATGCAAATGGGTCCATCCTAAAGCACCAAGTCAACCAAGGTACGCACATAATGCATAGCCAAGGGGAATCTTTCAGGTACCTTGGACTCTAAGTGTGGTCTTGCTTTTAGGACATGATCACCAATCTCCTTTTCCATGCTGATGAGGGCCCAATTCTTCTTCTGCTCTAGGTCCTTCTCTCTTTTCAAACGTGATATTTCTATAGCTTTAGCTTTGATATCTTCTCTTAGTGCTCTAATAGTTGTAGCCTTATCTACATTCCGTCGTGCCTCCTTTGTTGATACCTTCACCAAGGCATTACTCACCTGTTCATCAAACATAACAATGGGATTGATAGTTATGTGTTTGTTTTGCGGTGCCTTTCCCATTCTTCTTGATGCACAAGAATCTTCACATACATTAAAATCAGGCTCATCCATGTGAGTTTGGATGGACCATGACAACTATTTCCTTGTGTGTGCAATAGCCATGTATGGGTCCATTAACTCCCACCCATACAACTCCTTGAGGCCTACTGTATTCTGGAATCGTGCGTAAAAAGTTTTACTTGTGTCCTCATCATATCCCATGACTTGGTGCAACATACTTCCCACTTGGTCCCTCTTTTTTCTTGGCCCCTTAGGAACTTGAGTGCACTAAGGTTTGGAGTTGGATCTTCTATGTTTTAAGAAGTATTTAGTTGCGTTTCTCTTGCCTTCTTTACTCCTTATTATTCATCCTTCATTTCTTCATCCTTGGGTTTCTCCACATCCTCTGGTGGTACAGGAGTTCTGGGAGCACTCTCTGCAGACTCCTTCACCTCCTCATTCAGCTTCAACTTCCTCCTTTTCCTCTTAGTTAGCTCTATTTGAGGGAAGAGTCTTGGCGACCTCCTAATAGACTAAGGAGTTCCGGTGCCTTGTGTTCTTTTTCTTCTGAACACCCTCTTGAAACGCAGCGCTCTCCATGGACTAATTCAATGTCCAAATCCTCTTCTTCCTCTTGTATATGAGGTGGGGTAATTAGATGCTCAACCTCTACTCTATTTGTAGGTTGCCTCCAGCCCCTATGTTCTAAGCCTCCACTGTCTTCATGCTCTTCTTCCTCGTCATCTACCTATATAGGTTCTGTACAGGCTCAGTGAGGCTGGTACGTTCTCCACTGTATGTTTTCCCTTAGGCATGCCCTGGGAGCGTGAACTCATTCTCCACATATTTTTTATTCTCCAACTTGGGTTTAAGCTAAAGGTATATGAGTGATGCTCCAATGTCCCCAATTTACAAGCTTAAAGGCTTCATGCTTATAACATCTGAAATGAGCCTCTCAACATAGGCAATCTGGCCTGGAAATACATATGTCTTCCTCAGAGTGTGAATTCACAGTCTACCTTATCTGTAGTAAAATTTAGGTGGCCCACATAAGTAAAATGGTGGAATGATGCCTAGAAGTAGTGCGTTGTGAAGGCATATGCAATTTACACCATGGGCTCCAAGTCCCAACCCTTATAGAAAATTACGTGATGCAGAAGTGCTGGTACATCATGAATTGTATTGCCTTGCCCACCACTGATGGTAACTCCTTAGGAATGTGCTACTCCTCTTCAAATGCCACCGAAAACCTATCATACCAAATCTTTTCCCTCTGTTTGAATGGCCCACTCATTGACCCTTCACATAAATATTTTTCAAACCTTTCTGCAATGGATTTTTTCTCCATGGGATACTCCTAGATCTTTTCTTTTGGCCCATCAAACACTCCAATCTCCATAAATACTAAAGAAAGTAAATAGTGCCAAAACTAATTTTATCACCTGTGCACGCTTCCTCCATAATGTTCTCTGTAATGTAGCCTACTAGGTTGTAGAATACTCCCTGAGACATTTTCTTTGCAATATGCAGCCACATGGTATTCACCTGCGACCATCTCTCTTGATCATTCAACTTTGTTACCAGATGCGCGCCTACTTCAACCACTAGGTACTTCTTCAATTTATCAATGTCCATTTAGTGCGGACCCTTAGTATAACCCAAATCCTTTCTTGTCTCTATGATTGTTGATTTATCAGTTAGATCACCAATAAGGTCTACCCTTGTGCCCTTTAATCCCATCAGTGTCGAAATCAGAGTTGTTGTGATTCTAACCCTTCATCTGGAAAATAGAAGAAATCCTCATAGACTCTGCTCAACAATCATAAGTATAATGGTTCATACTTTCCAAAATATGGGAGCTCATATAACTGATAGAATCCTACCTACTTCAAAAATTTCTCCCCAACATCATCATATACTGGCATATCCTCCACCGTGTGCTTGTTGGTCTTTGTATTCAAAAATGCATCCAAATCTTTCTTGTTGTCAGATAAATGGTGGTTGTAGTCACTTATTTTGCACTTGAAGGTGTGGGAATCCCACTCTTATTCCAATATCACACCTTTTGGGTAGTTCATCTCTAAAAAATTACTCTCGAGATAAATTTCAGATTCAACTTCTACCTTCTTCTTTCCTTTCATGCCTATGGTAGGTGATTTCTTTGGTGGCATCATAAAAATCCCACATTTGTTGTCTATAATGAGAAAACTCAAACTCTAGCTCAAATATACGTGCCCTATATTGAAACTACGTGCCCTAGCTCATTTTCAATGCCTCTACTTCACTCTAACCCTTCACCAATGGGGACAAAAGCCTCTTCCATGCAATAATTGTCTCTCCACATCTAGTTTCAAACTCTTCACACCTCAATACAATTTTCTCAACTTGATCACACTTATCTCGCTTAAATAATTGTGATCAAAAAAGTAAAAATTAACCTCCATTACATACTTATATAGATTTTCAACAAGTGAGTGCATTTATTGCTCCTTCACCAACCAAAAATCCTATCATTAATTGATAATTTTCACAATATTTGTGTGGTACATCTTTGCACCCTAGCTATAACCTTCTAGTGCACCTTCCTACCTTTTGGCTACAGACTTCTCTTCAGCACGCTTCCATGCACTCAAGTACCTCACTACTGCACCTTACCTGGTAGTCTCCACGGTTGCTGCTTACCTCGCATTATAGTGTTCCCTCATTTATCTACATCTACGATCATATTTTTAAAGTAATCTTCACTCCAACAACTCCTCTCATAAATTGAATAACACATGTAGAAGCTTGTTCCTTTATGTGTGCCCAGTTGTAAATAGCCACCCCACACCAATGGTATGTACAGTCCTCTACGCATAAAAATTCTTCAAATGATAATTATCTTTCATCACGCAAACACGCTTATTACACAAAACACCAACTAAATTGACAAATCATAATGACGAAGAAGGAAACACATTAAGGAAATGTAGAAATGGAACCCTATTATAAATGACAACACTTCCTTATTACAAACACAAAGAAGACTTATTTATAGTAGGTCTTCAGCCTAATCCCAGTTGAAGTAACCAGGTAACCATATTCCATCAAGTGCCTCTAACTAACAAGCACTGATTTAAGTATATGAGTGATATATATGTCCCAAGTAATGCACTTTAAGCTTGCCTTGATGGTGTAAGAAACTATAGAATCATAAAGAAGCCCATCTGTTCCATCCAAGATTTTTTGCCTGATTGGCCTGTGATGGCCATGCTTTATTCCTAAAACATTTTTTTCCTACGTCTAACTCCAATGTGCTATTGCTCATCTCGCTACCAAAATTGATCAACTTGTCAATTTATTTATTCTAGGGCTTGCTGCATTCGCTAGACCTCCAGGTGTGGCACAATACACAAAGAAGGTAACATGAATTCCATGGAAGAATTAATTTTGTACCAAACACTAACTGAAGGGGTGTGGCCTTTTTCAAACCGTCTTGTATGTTGTTTTATACACCCAAAGTATGATAGAAACTTATCATCCCAATATTTCCTTTCCTTCCAACATCACAAATTTTTGTGAATGTTCGGCTCAAAATCTTATTGAAGGTATCATCAATCCCATTTCCTAAGGATGATTGGGTGTAGTGTTGATGGCCCACAATCATAAATTCATCCAATAGTATCCTGATCGTCTCATTCAGAAAGTGTGTACCCCTATCACTTTCAAGCTTAGAGGGCATACATACCTTGTAAGAACAGTTTTCCATAAGAACCTAACTATTGTAGCTACTATATAATGCTTGGTAGGTGTTGATTCTACCATCCTTGTAAGATAATATATACAGTGATGATGTAACGCGATCTAGTTCTACATGTGGCTGGGGAATAGGACCCAAAAATTATATAACCAATTTCTCAAATGGCTCTGAACTAGGAATAGGTCTTAAAGTCATTTCATCTCTTGTCTAGATTTTCCAATGCATTGCCAATGATCACACACCTTATAATATGCTTTATAATATTTGTATAGGGTCTCCGTCCATAATCTAGCAAGTAGAATCTTGCATGCAATGGCATCACCGACATAGTTCCCCCAGTCTGCAATAACACCATGAGCCTCATTCCATGATTTTGGGTGGCTCGTGCTCTAGTACATACCAACATAATACTTCATCTCGACCCAACTTGTATAGGTCACCACTAATCAACATAAAAGGTGTCACAACGAATTGTAGGTGTTTCTTCTCTAAGGATTTCATTCCTTCTGATGCCATACCTATACATAAAAATATAGCAATATCCTCTAATTCTGAACGTGCACATTGTAACCTGTATAACTGTGCATCTGGCATTGTATCTTCCATTGTCTGTGCATCCTCCCCTAACTGAATTCTTGATAAGTGGTTTGGGACACAATCACTTTTGCCTTGTTTTACCACAACTGTGAAATCAAATCGGAATAAGAGCACCCATCAACATATGTATGCCTGTAAAATGATATTTTTTTATCAAGTATTTCAATGCCATGTGATCGGTGTAAAATATGAATGGTGTTGTTAGAAGTTATTTTCTAAATTTATGCATTGCATAGATCATTGACAAGGCTTCACACTCAATAGTTGTATAATTCTGCTCTATAGGATTCAACTCTCTACTAGAAAAACATATATGATGATCTATAATACCTTCTCCCAAGTTGAGCTAACACTGTGCCAATGGTCATCCGCCAAAGGAATCCACATGTACATGAAACGGTTGTTTCCATGAGGGAAAATGCAGAATAGGTGTTATAGTAAGTCTCTCCTTCAATTTCTCAAATGTGCATTATTGCAGTTCTCCCCAATAAAATGTCCCTTTTCCATTAGTAACTCTTCCAAGGGTGTGACAACCTTAACATATCCTTTGATATATTTTCTATAATACCCAGTGGTGAACCAAGAATCCCGCTCACCTCATTCTGGCTGGGAGGCTCTTTTAGGCCTATAATAACTACAACTTAGCTGGATCGACTAACAACCTTCCTTGCAAATGATTTTCCCTAATAGAGTTCTAAAAGGTGTAGCAAACATACACTTTTGATGTTCAAAGAGATGTTTAACTATCTACATCTTTCAAACACTAAGCAACAAATTATCACAATGATCCTTAACAAGTCCATACACCATCCAATCATCCAAGTAAACCTGTAAGAAAATGTGAATAAAATCCTAGAATGCTTGAACAACTATTTTTGAAAATACAAGAGGCACGTTTTGTCAGACCAAAGGGCAACAAATATATACAAAATTCCCCATTCACTGGTGAAAGTAGTTTTTTCTTGATCCTCTGTGTAATCTGGACCTGATGATACCTAGAGAATCCATTTATAAAATAATAGATTTCACGCCCTACAATGCCTTCTAATATATATTAATGTGAAAGGTACTGGAAAGGGTGTTAGGAAATAAGGGATAAAATATGTGGAATAATCCCTCACAGAATCGCAACAGTAGAAACTAATATGCAGAAATTATTACAGATCTCAAGTAAAATTACAGAATAAAATAACGCAACAAAAAGAGACAATATTAACGTGGTTCACCCAATTGGGCTAAATCCACCAAGAATCACTTGCTCAGATTTTATTACAAGCCACACCGCTCTCTCAATAAATACCCAGATCCGTTTGGAGCTATGCTAAACAAACTCTACAAAATTCACAGCCAAATTCAAAGCATATCTGCAATGTTTTTCATTATACCCCTACCATAGGCATAAAAACATATAATTAGGCAACTACTTAAGCAGTTTTACAATACCATGGGGTATCAAAACCATGGGCCAAAACTAGCCTAAAAACCTATGGGTCCAAAAATCTTGCCCATATGAGAAGAGCACATTTCCCGATATGTCAGGTGCATTTTTTCAAAGCCAAAAAAATAATTTCACACAACCCAAAAAAATTATACATGAAAAGTGTACAGTACTCCTTAGTGTACATTCTTCAGCACTTTCACACATGAAAACAAGCTCCACAACTTAAAAATCTCCCACTTGGAGACTATGTTTCCTCTTAGCAAGCTTCTCAACCCTTCACTAGTTTCTGGTGAAGACCAACCAAAGCTGAACATAGCTTCAGTTTTTCCCTTGTGACCACCTTGGTCATCATGTCTACAGGATCTAACTAGTATGAATCTTCTCCATCTTCAAACTTCTCGTCCTCCAAATTTTTTTCCTGATGAAGGGTACTTAAACGGTATAGCTTTATCCTAGAGTGTAAAAAGCAGAGTTCTTAGCTAGTGTATATAACTTTGACTATCACTATGCAACTTTCCTTCCTCCTGCTTATGCCCCAAATCCTCAAGTAATTGTTGTAACCAAATAATTTCCTTGCTTTCCTCTTGGCAGCAACATACTTAACCTCTGTGGTTAACAAGCCACCAACTTCATAGTCGGGAAATCCAACTTACTGTTGTTCCACCTACAAGCATAAACATAACCTAATTTTACTCCTGTTGTCTACATCTCCAGCCATATCTGAATCTACATAAACCACACAAAGTGGTGTTTGATCCATATAAAAAAAAAGCACAAATTTCCCCCCCACGGTCCGGTAAATAACCTAAGGATCCACTTTACTACTGTCAATGTAATCTCTACCTGGATCACTCATAAATCTACCACCACGCCCACTGCATGGGCAATATCAGCCTAGTGCACACCATGTAAATCATCAATACTACCAACCATTGATGAGTAAGGTACCCTTGGACATCTGTTTTCCTCTGTTCTCTGTCTTTAGACACTTTGTTCCTTTTGCTACCAATTTTCAAATGGCCTGCAAAAGAGTCCTAACGGGTTATAGAGATGCAATCCTAATTATGAAAACCTCTCTATACCTTCTAATGTACTCTTCCCTGAGATCACATCAGCTTTCGGTCCTTCCTATCCAAGACTCCTCATACCAGGATTTGTTTTGGCCTGCCCCCAAGCTCTTCCATACAAAGGATTCACTTAGCTACTTCGTGAGTACTTTCTTTCCTTCCAATAGAACATGTCTTACCTAAGCCAACCAATGTCATCCACATATAGACAAAGAGATATTATAACTGTCCATCCTCAAATGTGATTTGTTATACAGCACGGTCGGGTCACAATGACATGTAATAGTAACCTTGACTCCAATGAGCTATTAAATTCTTATACCATTGACATGGGAGCTTGGGTCAAGCATACAAGCTCTTCTTCCGTTTTTCCCCATATCCTCTTTAAAACCTTTGACCTCCAGGCCCACTAGTTGCTGCAATATATATTTCCTCCTCCAACTCACCATGGAGAAATTCGTCTTTCCCTCAAGCTTTGCTAATGGCAAGTCTTCTGCTAACAACCTCTTCCTAGAATAGTTCTAATAGAAGTCATGTTTCCAAAAGAACAGAGAAAAATCTCATCAAATATATACTTTTTTTTCTGTTAACCCCTTGACCACCGAACATGGGCCTTGGAGCTTTTCTTTGCTCCCCTTCGTCCTCTTTGAATAGAACACCCACTTGTTTTGTAATCTATGTTTCGTTTCGGGTAGCCTTTACCAATCCCCTGTCTAGTTCTCCATAGAGTATTGATTCGTCCTCATCCATGGCTTGCTCCCACTTATTCCTGCATCTACGGCATTGCTCATTCGAGAGCAAAGCTCTCTGGTTCTCACTATCCTGAGTACTCAGATCAAGAGAAAGGAGGGAAAACGTTTTTTGGGTGAGTTCTCTTGGGGCTGTGCAAAAAACCCTAGAAGAACCTCCTCATACAAAGGTTGGGGTTCCTGTGAGGAGTTCCTAAAACTGATTCTGTGTCATCCTTTTCCCTGTTTCCATCTGAAGAAAGATCCAATAATCTATAGCCGGGGGCAAGATTCATTCTTGATTCTCCCTATTTCCTACAACTGCTAAAGTATACATGACTTTCTCATTAGACACAATCCCTAGATTTGACTGATTTTCTTTTCTTTCTCCTCCAAACATTATATCCAAGTCATCCCCAGAAACACCATAACCGATGAAGTACATTTATTCTGACTTAAGCCTCTAAAAATTCATACCTAGGTCAATCCTCCTTGGTCTATATGAAACACCCTCAGCACCTAAGATCTAAGAAATGACTCTAATAAGGCCTTTCTTAACCATTACCAACCTCCTGGTATGCCTCCATCAAGGCACTTGAGGGTCCTGCTGTTGATCAGTAATAGTTTTGTGTGGGGGTCACCTCTTCTACCCCAAAGATACTGAAGGTAGTCCTGCATGTACCCTCATGCTCCTAGCACGTTCCATTATTATTTGTTCATCCCTTCTGACACCGACCATTCTTGCGTGGATTCCTAGAATTGTCTTTGTGCCTAGGATTCCATTCTTATACAATATCATCAAATATTTATGCAATACTCCACCTCCATTACGGACCTCATACATTTTAGCTTAAGACCTATTTCATTCTCTAACCGAGGCTTTTCCCATTTACAAAGTTCAAATACTCAAATTTATTTCTTACAATAACCCCAACTTTTCCTTGTTGCTCATCAATAAAAGTAGCATAATAACTTGACCCCCTTAAGATATGATACATGGGTCGGCCCCCGACACATCAAAAATGCACCAACTCTAACTTATTCTCAAAAAAAAAGGGGGTTTCTTTGTAGGTCCCGCCTGAGAAACCTTACTCACTTTTTTTCCCATATATGCAGTCCTTACGACTCAAAACCCTATTTCTGTATTCATGAAATCCTTCTTTATATCTCCTTGGCCCTTATTGCTCATATGACCATCCATAGTGCCAATGTATCTACTTCTCTACGTCTGAAGCCACAGATCCAAACATTAGTGCTATAAGTTGGTTAACACATGTAAAGCTTGTTCCTTTATTGTGCCCAGTTGTAATAGCCACCCCACACCAATGGTATGTACAGTCCTCTACGCATAAAAATTCTTCAAATGATAATTATCTTTCATCACGCAAACACGCTTATTACACAAAACACCAACTAAATTGACAAATCATAATGACGAAGAAGGAAACACATTAAGGAAATGTAGAAATGGAACCCTATTATAAATGACAACACTTCCTTATTACAAACACAAAGAAGAATTATTTATAGTAGGTCTTCAGCCTAATCCCATTGAAGTAACCAGGTAACCATATTCCATCAAGTGCCTCTAACTAACAAGCACTTGATTTAAGTATATGAGTGATAATATATGGTCCCAAGTAATGCACTTTAAGCTTGCCTTGATGGTGTAGAAACTTAGAATCATAAAGAAGCACCATCTGTTCCATCTCAAGATTTTTGTGCCTGATGTGCCTGTGATGCCATGCTTTCTTCCTAACATTTTCCTACTTCTAACTCCAATGTGCTATTGCTCATCTCTCTACCAAATTTATCAACTTTTCAATTATTTATTCTAGGGCTTGCTCATTCGCTAGACCTCCAGTGTGCACAATACACAAAGAAGGTAACATGAATTCCATGGAAGAATTAATTTTGTACCAAACACTAACTGAAAGGGTGTGGCCTTTTTCAACCTCTTGTATGTTGTTTTATACACCCAAAGTATGATAGAAACTTTATCATCCCAATATTTCCTTCCAACATCACAAATTTTTGTGAATGTTCGGCTCAAAATCTTATTGAAGGTATCATCAATCCCATTTTCCTAAGGATGATTGGGTGTAGTGTTATGGCCCACAATCATAAATTCATCCAATAGTATCCTGATCGTCTCATTCAGAAAGTGTGTACCCCTATCACTTTTCAAGCTTAGAGGGCATACATACCTTGTAAGAACATTTTTCCATAAGAACCTAACTATTGTAGCTACTATATAATGCTTGGTAGGTGTTGATTCTACCATCCTTGTAAGATAATATATACAAGTGATGATGTAACGCGATCTAGTTCTACATGTGGCTGGTGAAATAGGACCCAAAAATTATATAACCAATTTCTCAAATGGCTCTGAACTAGGAATAGGTCTTAAAGTCATTTCATCTCTTTGTCTAGATTTTCCAATGCATTGCCAATGATCACACACCTTATAATATGCTTTATAATATTTGTATAGGGTCTCCCACCATAATCCAGCGAGTAGAATCTTGCATGCAATGGCATCACCTACATAGTTCCCTCCTGCAATACCACCATGAGCCTCTTCCATGATGTTGGTGTGCTCGTGCTCTAGTACATACCAACATAATACTTCATCTCGACCCAACTTGTATAGGTCACCACTAATCAACATAAAAGGTGTCACACGAATTGTAGGTTGTTTCTTCTCTAAGGATTTCATTCCTTCTGACACCATACCTATACATAAAAATATAACAATATCCTCTAATTACGAAGGTGTGCATTGTAACCTATACAACTATGCATCTGGCATTGTATCTTCAATTGTCTGCGCATCCTCCCCTAACTGAATTCTTGATAAGTGGTTTGGGACACAATCACTTTTCCTTTGTTTTACCACAACTGTGAAATCAAATCGGAATAAGAGCACCCATCAACATATGTATGCCTGTAAAATGATATTTTTTTATCAAGTATTTCAATGCCATGTGATCGGTGTAAAATATGAATGGTGTTGTTAGAAGTTATTTTCTAAATTTATGCATTGCATAGATCATTGACAAGGCTTCACACTCAATAGTTGTATAATTCTGCTCTATAGGATTCAACTCTCTACTAGAAAAACATATATGATGATCTATAATACCTTCTCCAAGTTGAGCTAACACTGTGCCAATGGTCATGCCAAAGGAATCCACATGTACATGAAACGGTTGTTTCCATGAGGGAAAATGCAGAATAGGTGTTATAGTAAGTCTCTCCTTCAATTTCTCAAATGTGCATTATTGCAGTTCTCCCCAATAAAATGTCCCTTTTCCATTTAGTAACTCTTCCAAGGGTGTGACAACCTTAACATATCCTTTGATATATTTTCTATAATACCCAGTGTGAACCAAGAATCCGCTCACCTCATTCTGGCTGGGAGGCTCTTTTAGGCCTATAATAACTACAACTTAGCTGGATCTACTAACAAACCTTCCTTGCAAATGATTTTCCCTAATAGAGTTCTAAAAGGTGTAGCAAACATACACTTTTTGATGTTCAAAGAGATGTTTAACTATCTACATCTTTCAAACACTAAGCACAAATTATCACAATGATCCTTAACAAGTCCATACACCATCCAATCATCCAAGTAAACCTGTAAGAAAATGTGAATAAAATCCTAGAATGCTTGAACAACTATTTTTGAAAATACAAGAGGCACGTTTTTCAGACCAAAGGGCAACAAAATATATACAAAAATTCCCCATTCACTGGTGAAAGTAGTTTTTTCTTGATCCTCTTGTGTAATCTGGACCTGATGATACCTAGAGAATCCATTTATAAAATAATAGATTTCACGCCCTACAATGCCTTCTAATATATATTATGTGAAAGGTACTGGAAAGGGTGTTAGGAAATAAGGGATAAAATATGTGGAATAATCCCTCACAGAATCGCAACAGTAGAAACTAATATGCAGAAATTATTACAGATCTCAAGTAAAATTACAGAATAAAATAACGCAACAAAAAGAGACAATATTTAACGTGGTTCACCCAATTTGGGCTAAATCCACCAAGAATCACTTGCTCAGATTTTATTACAAGCCACCGCTCTCTCAATAAATACCCAGATCCGTTTGGAGCTATGCTCAACAAACTCTACAAAATTCACAGCCAAATTCAAAGCATATCTGCAATGTTTTTCATTATACCCTACCATATGCATAAAAACATATAATTAGGCAACTACTTAAGCAGTTTTACAATACCATGGGTATCAAAACCATGGGCCAAAACTAGCCTAAAAACCTATGGGTCAAAAATCTTGCCCATATGAGAAGAGCACATTTCCCGATATGTCAGGTGCATTTTTTCAAAGCCAAAAAAATAATTTACACCCAAAAAAAATTATACATGAAAAGTGTACAGTACTCTTAGTGTACATTCTTCAGCACTTTCACACATGAAAACAAGCTCCACAACTTAAAAATCTCCCACTTGGAGACTAGTTTTCCTCTTAGCAAGCTTCTCAACCCTTCACTAGTTTCTGTGAAGACCAACCAAAGCTGAACATAGCTTCAGTTTTTCCCTTGTGACCACCTTGGTCATCATGTCTACAGGATTCTAACTAGTATGAATCTTCTCCATCTTCAACTTCTCTTCCTCCAAATTTTTCCTGATGAAATGGTACCTTAACTGTATATGCTTTATCCTAGAGTGGAAAGCAGAGTTCTTAGCTAGGTGTATATAACTTTGACTATCACTATGCAACTTTCCTTCCTCCTGCTTATGCCCCAAATCCTCAAGTAATTGTTGTAACCAAATAATTTCCTTGCTTTCCTCTTTGGCAGCAACATACTTAACCTCTGTGGTTAACAAAGCCACCAACTTCTATAGTCGTGAAATCCAACTTACTGTTGTTCCACCTACAGCATAAACATAACCTATTTTACTCCTGTTGTCTACATCTCCAGCCATATCTGAATCTACATAACCACACAAAGTGGTGTTTGATCCACTATAGCACAAAATTTTCCCCACGGTCCCTCGTAAATACCGAAGGATCCACTTTACTACCTGTCAATGATCTCTACCTGGATCACTCATAAATCTACTCACCACTCCCACTGCATGGGCAATATCAAGCCTAGTGCACACCATGGAATACATCAAACTACCAACCATTGATGAGTAAGGTACCTTGGACATCTGGTTTCTCTCTTTCTCTGTCTTAGGACATTGTTCCTTTGATAACTTGAAATGGCCTGCCAAAAGAGTCCTAACTGGTTTAGCATCCTACTTATTAAACCTCTCTAAGACCTTCTTAATGTACTCTTCCTGAGATAAAATCAGCTTTCGTTCCTTCCTATCCCAAGACATCCTCATACCAAGGATTTGTTTGGCTGCCCCCAAATCCTTCATAGCAAAGGATTCACTTAGCTACTTCTTGAGTACTTTTATTTCCTGCATGTTCTTACCTGCAACCAACATGTCATCCACATATAGACAAAGGATATTATAACTTCCATCCTCAAATGTATTTGTATACACACAATGGTCAAAATGACATGTAATATAACCTTACTCCATAATGAAGCTATTAAATTTCTTATACCATTGACATGGAGCTTGTTTCAAGCCATACAAGCTCTTCTTCAGTTTTCACACCATATCCTCTTTACCTTTGACCTCATAGCCCACTAGTTGCTGCATATATAGTTCCTCCTCCAAATCACCATGGAGAAATGCAGTCTTTACATCAAGCTGTTCTAAGTGCAAGTCTTCTGCTGCAACTATTCCTAGAATAGTTCTAATAGAAGTCATTTTTACTACAGGAGAAAAAATCTCATCAAAATATATACTTTTTTTCTGTGTAAACCCCTTGACCACCAACTGGGCCTTTTATCTTTTCTTGCCCCCTTCTTCCTCTTTGAATATGAACACCCACTTGTTTTGTAATGCTATTTTTCCTTCGGGTAGCTTTACCAAATCCCATGTCTAGTTCTCCATGAGAGATTGATGCTCCTCATCCATGGCTTGCTCCCACTTCTTCCTGGCATCTACCTGCATTGCTTCATCAAAGCTCTCTGGTTCTCACTATCAGTGAGTAATAAATAATAAAGAGAAGGAGAAAAGTTTTTGGGTTCTCTTCTTACCCTAGAAGACCTCCTCAATACAAGAGTTTGGGGTTCCTGTTGAGGAGGTTCCTAAACTGATTCATGTGTCACTTTTCCATCTGGAAGATCCTCTACCGTTGCATATTCTTTCTTGGATTCTTCCCTATTTTCCTACAACTGCTACTTATACATGACTTTCTCATTAAAGACCACATCCCTAGATTGAATGATTTTCTTTTCTTTAATACTCCAACATTTATATCCAAAGTCATCACCACCATAACCAATGAAAGTACATTATTCTGACTTAGCCTCTACCTAGGTCATATCATCCTTGTCTATATGAACAAACACCTCACACCTAAAGACTCTAAGAAATGAATAATAAACTTTCTTACCATACCAAGCCTCCTTAGGTATGCCTCCATTCAAGGCACTTGAGGGTCCTCTGTTTATCAAGTACATAGTTGTGTTCACCTCTTCTACCCAAAAAGAAAGAGGTAGTCCTGCATGTAACCTCATGCTCCTAGCACGTTCCATTATTATTTTGTTCATCCTTTCTGACACCCCATTCTGCTGTGGAGTTCCTAGAATTGTCTTTTGCCTATGGATTCCATTCTTAGAACAATAATCATCAAATTCATTTATGCAATACTCCCCTCCATTATCTGACCTCAGACATTTTAGCTTAAGACCTATTTCATTCTCTACCGAGGCTTTCCATTTAACAAAAGTGTCAAATACATCAAATTTATTTCTAATACAATAAACCCAAACTTTCCTTGTTGCATCATCAATAAAAGTAACATAATAACTTGAACCCCTAAGAGATGATACCTGAGTCGGCCCCCACACATCAAAATGCACCAACTCTAACTTATTCTCTTTCTTTGTAGGTCCAGCCTTGAGAAACCTTACTCACTTTTTTTCCCATATATGCAGTCCTTACAGAACTCCAAACCTATTTCTGTATATCCAGGAAAATCCTTCTTTATGATCTCCATGCCCTTATGGCTCATATGACCGAGCCTATAGTGCCACAATGTATCTACTTCTGAAGCCACAAGATTACAAACATTAGTGCTATAAGTGGTTAAATACAAGGTTCCAACCTTCTTACCTCTTGCCACCACAAGAGCACCCTTGGTAACCTTCCAAGAGTCAGTTGTAAATATCACAGTACAACCATCACTTCCCAACTTCCCTACTGATATCAAATTTTGTCTTAATGCAGGCACATTTCTAACATCCTTCAATAGCCAAGTATTCTCATTCTACATCTTAACTTGAAAAGAACATTTTCCAACTATGCTACAAGGCTCATCATCACCAAGAAAAACATGCCCAAAATCTCCTTAAAAATAATCAACAAAATAATGCCTATTTGGAGAAGCATGGAAAGAAGCCCCCGAGTCTAAAACCCAAGATTCAGTAATATTGTGCAAAGAAAGAATCAAAGCATCCTGACATACATTACCCGTTGCCACATTTCCCTCCTTATTTTCTTCTTGTTGTTTCTTCTTGTCCCGAAGCTCCTAACAGTCCTTCTTTTCATGCCCAGACTTTCCACAGTGCCAGCATACTATCTTACTTTTAGATTTTTACCTTACCCGATCCTTTGATTTTCCACGGCTTCCTCTATTCTTATGTCTCCCTCTAGTTTCCACTACCAAAGAATTCTCTAAATTAGAAGATTCACCAGAGCTTTTTCTTTGCATTTCCTCACTTAGAATCACCCCTACAACATCCTCAAACTTCAACTTTGATCTAGCTGGAACTAAGTTGCTTACCGCCATTACCAAGCTATTCCAACTCTCAAGTAAAGAGCACAGAACTAATAAATCCCTAACTTCTTCATCAAATTCTATTATAACCAAAGCTAGCATATTTATAACCATATTAAAATCATTTAGATGATCTGCTATTGAACCATTCTCAGACATCTTCATATTAAACAAAATTTTCATTAAAAATATTTTATTAGAGGCAGAGGGTTTTTCATACAACTTCCCTAATGCATCCATCAGTTCTTTTGTATTCTTTTCCTTTGAAACATTAAATAATACTGAAGATAAAAGACACATCTGGATTATCCCAAGTGCCTTCCTATCCAGCAAATCCCATTCTGCATCTGTCATGCTCGAGGGTTTGTTCACCTTCTTATATAACGAAGTATAAATATCCTTCTAATAAAGGTAATCTTCCATCTACATCTTCCAAAGACTGAAATTCTACCCGTTGAATTTATCAACCCTAGATCTTCCATCATCTACCATAGCTCCCACTCAAGATAAAACTTTCCCTATGATTCAACACTGCAGCAAACCAAACCAGACTCTAATACCAATTGTTAGGAAATAAGGGATAAAATATGTAGAATAATCCCTCACAAAATCGCAACAGTAGAAACTAATATGTAGAAATTATTACAGATCTCAAATAAAATTGCAGAATAAAATAACACAACACAAAGAGACAATATTTAACGTGGTTCACCCAATTTGGGCTACGTCCACCAAGAATCACTTGCTCATATTTTATTACAAGCCACCGTTCTCTCAATACAATACCCATATCTGTTTGGAGCTATGCTCAACAAACTCTACAGAATTCACAGCCAAATTCAAAGCACATCTGCAATGTTTTTCATTATACCCTACCATATGCATAAAACCATATAAGTAGGAAACTACTTAAGTAGTTTTATAATATCATGGGTATCAAAACCATGGGCCAAAACCAGCCCAAAAACATATGGGTAAAAATCTTGCCCATATGAGAAGAACATGTTTCCCGATATGTCGGGTGTGTTTTTTTAGGCCAAAAAACAATTTACGCCCAAAAAAAAATTGTACATGAAAAATATACAATACTCTTAGTGTACAGTCTTCAACACTTTCACACATGAAAATAGGCTCCACAACTTAACAAAGGGATCAATCACACATGTAACATTCAGTTCTCTATAATCCACACAAATCCTAATCCGACCATCTTTATTTATATTGGTGACCATGGGACTAACCCACTCTGATTGTTCTAGGGTCTTGATGATTCTAGACTTCTACATCTTGTCAATTTCTTCTTTAAATTTTACACATAGGTTAGGGTTCATCCTATTGGGTCTCTTCCTGACCGAGCACACACCTTCCTTAAGCTTAATATTCATCTCTCCTAATGATTCATGCACTCCTTTTAATTCATGGAAGCCCCTAGGAAATAAGTCCTGAAAATCACATAGCAACTAAACTATCTTTTCCACTTCAGATTCAAACCAATAATCTCCAATTATTACCTCCTTAGGTTCATCATCTATAGCAATATTTACTTTCTTTGTCCTCATAGGTTCATGATAGGTACGCGTGTTGTTATCCACACTATCCAAAACCTCACACGTACCTGATGAATCACATATATCCAAATTTTCTACTTCTTCATCATCCACTATGTAGACCATCTTTCCTTTTTCTTTCTCAAAGCAAGCACACTTAAGTAGTGTGGCATCTATCTCTACTTCTTCATCAAAGCGTGCTCTTGAGTCATTCTCATAAAATAATTCCTAAATGAGTTCTTCCGCATTTACACTGTCTCCCATAGTTAAACTCTGTATAACCCTTAATGCCTCTTCTACTTAAGGTTTAGTAGAGAAGTAGTCAAATGTTTGGACCATTCCTATAATAAAATCCTATGAATTTCTAGTTTCTCTATGTAGCTCCGCATATACATACCAAGCACATGTGCAACCTTGTAAAGTGGAATAAAGTTTTTGCACCCATAGAAAAGATGGTAAAGCTTCCTACCCCTTTGTCCAGAGCCTCTCACACTGTTGAACATGGTGCTGAACATGTTGATTACTATGATATGTGTAGATTTGAGTAGGTGTATTTCTCTTGCAAAACCGAGTTGTTAGAGAAATCTTGAATTCATTCCATTCTACAAGATTATCCCTATGAACCACCCACCAGCATGTTTTTTTCCGTGCAGGGTATATGCTAACATATTTCTTCTTTCAAATTGGTCCATCCACTACTCCTCCATGGTGTGCAGGAATACCGTAGGGTCTCCTTCTCTAGTTTACCAAGGTATATATTTTTTACCTATCCTTCTGATGCAATGAGGTTTGCTTTTCCATGTAAATGTGTTCCTTACTTTGCACCCAACCATCTTATAAGTACCATGATCCCAATTATCACAAGCAATACTTGTAGTATCCATAATAGACTATGCATATTCCCACTGAAGGATTCCTTGCTTAGATGGCTCAAATACTTCTAGGCCTCGAATGACATGTACATAAATCCTATTCAGATATTCCTCACTCAAAGGCTCAATATAGGGAACACATTTCCCATCTGTTAAAGGGATAATAACTCTTTCCTCATTCTCAAAACTGATATATCCCTTGTTGAACTGAAGATCAACATTATTTGCGTAACACCAAGGGTGCCTAAGCAAAGCTATGAAATTTTCTTCTTCTGTAAGCACTAAAACCTAAAAATCCCTAGTGAACTTGGTCACTTATATAGTAAAGGATGCATCTTTTAAAACTCCAATAGGAGTGGCCTTAGTTTGATTAGCCATAAACAATACATTAGAATATGGCTGCAATGAAGGTCTCCTCATATTTACCCATGCATCTAAAGTAAGCACATTTACCTTTGTGCATGTGTCAATCAATATATTACTCAAGAGCCATCCATCAACAACAACATTCAGAGTGATCTCCTTGTCATAATCTAAGATATGGGGGGAAGATTCATATGTAGGATCCAAATTACATTCTCACTATTCATGTGTGGAGTGTTTCCCTTTATCCAAATCCCTAGTAATAGAATGATATTCTCCTAGTGCAACATTTTACATACCTCCTTCAAGTCATCAATATCTGATTGGACCATCTCTGTTGCCTTCTTCTATTCCATCTTCCATGATTTCTCCTTTAAACATTGTATTCCCCCTTGAAGGTCTCTGAGTACTTCCATGGTCTCCTAATAAATCTCCTTCTGGTGCACAAGATCCAAATAGCTTACATACAAAAATTCCTCCTTAGTGATGATAGGATTCTACTGTAATGCTTCTCTATCACACGTAGCTTTAGCACATGTAGTGATCTTCACAAGCAATACCTTAGATTCTGGTGCCAACGTTGACATATAATAATTTTCCACAGCATGTTGTATCCTAACCATCCCTACGCCTTTGTTAGCCTATTTATAATTTTTGCTAAGATGCTCATATAGATTCAGGCATTCCTCATAGCTATGATTCTTCCCACAGAAAGAACATGTAATATTCAGAGGACATTCATGCCTATGCTAGTCAAGTGATGAACATGTAAAGCATGTTCCACAAGGGAATTTTCTTCATCCACCACCATGGCCTCAACCTCCAAATCAACCATGGTATCCTCAACCTATACCATGTCCTCCTTTAAAGCACCCCTCATTCCAATCATAGTGTGCTTGATTGTGATTCTGATCTTGATGCTCACCTTTACCCTTAGAGTTATCTGATATTCCTATTTTTCACACACTGATATCTATAACATCATGGATTTGACCAATCAAGCTATAGTCTTCTGTATCACGAGTCATGGACCAAATAATATTACAATAATAGGATACATTCTTCCTTATCACGCATTGTAATAATGGGTAGTGGATAATGTTAAAGTTTATATGACATATCTCACAGTCTAGCAATGATGAATGTATTATTCTATGGGGACAACTATCTTTGGTGTGCCCTTCCACTTCACAGTCTATACACCAAATCTCAGTGCACGTCTCATGTGTTGAATTCACCGATAGTTTCTCCAACTAATTACAATATCTATAATCTGTTCTTCCGAGAATGGGACGACTCTAGTGTCTATACTCCCGATTGCCTCAAAACACAAATATTCTTCAAGTGCTTCACACAAAATAGTGTATGTATTATGTGAAAACACCCTTCTAAAAGGTGTGATCAGACCACCAAAAAACCATTGTGCATGTTGGATTGTATGAATATCATAAGAAAGCTTAGATAAAAGTGTTTTGAAATAGGCATCATACTCTCAGACACTCTCAGTAGTGCCTTGTTTAATATCCTTGAGTGTGCTTATACTCTTCTACTCAAACTCAAGGATATAGAACTCTATAAGGAAGGCATCTTTGAATGTTGCATAATCTATGCAAGTTTGATCAGGGTCAAACATCTTGTACCAACTGTGTGCACGTACCTGTAATGTGGTTATAAATTGACTTGCTTGTGCTCAAAATTTGTGATTCCTCTTACACACCACACTATCTCACAATGTGTACATGTTCAGAAGCATCCTCTATGCCCTTATACTATGGAATATAGAGATACATCTCTATATAAATATTTTGGGTTTGGTGCGGACCATGACCACCTGATCTAGAACCTCATGTGTTACCTCTACCTCTAGAGCCACATGATCCACCAGAACTAGAGCCACCTATACCCCCTAATCCTCCACTTGTAGCTGGAAGTGGACCAGAAGATGTACTTCCCTATGTCCTAATAGTACTAATGTACTAAAATCATATCATCTGTGTGGTGGCACAACTCCCATAAGTGAGCTCCAAATTCTACGTGCTTGAATTTTGTGTAGATGATGCACCTAAGAAGGTACCTGCAAACAAAAATGAAGACATTTTCCCTATCATAGATGTACTTATTATGTGACTTAATACTACTTCTCTACTACCAAAATTAGCTTGTTAACTATTGGATGTACTATATACTAGAAAACCAAGTGCAAGGCCTAGGTTGTTAGGTAGATTCAGATGCACACCTATGGCCCAGGTCATCTCTACTAGCATGCTCCTATGTAACGCTAAGGATGGTTCCCTGTCATGCTTGCTCAAATGGGGGAGATCTTGATGCTATGGCTCCATGCCTTCTAGGTGAGCTCTAAATATTTCACGAGCTATCTCTCTCCTCAAAGTCATCCACTCTGCAATGTCACATTTCTTCTCTATCTCCCTCTCACATGCCTCATTGTAATTAATCTTCCTGTCTTCTCTCTACCTTTCTGCCGCTAGGTCTATCATTTTTCACCAAACTTACTCTTTCCCCCATGTGTGGTGGGGTTTAGCTAGTCATTGGATTTTCCTCTAAGTTTAGGGTTACCATCAAGATCTTGATCACCAATGGAATGCCCTATAAGTAAGTTCCCTTGGGATAGTGTAAAAATTAGAATTCACCTACCTCTAGGCAAGAATAAGTGGAAATTTATTATTCCAAAATATAGTTGTTCAAAACACCTCAGAGACAAGTATCCACAGTGCACATCTAAATCAGATCAGCATCATACACGGCCTGAAATTCTTCCTACATATAGAATAGTGTGTGATACCTCTAATTCTATTTAGACACATAAGCAACCAGCCACTCGTGTAGTTCTATTGGTAAAATAGTAAAGAAGATATCATAAAAATAGTCACACAGATTATTTTCCACTCACATGCATGTATTAAACTCAGATCTAGTGATGAACCTCCATGCGTACTTTTCTTCTATATACTTTATCCACTCCTCAACACTTTCTAGGGTTAACCGATATGTCTTCATTACGAACCATCTTGAAAAAAATGGAAAAAGAGGTCCTAGCAACAGAACCAATGATGCAGCCAATAATTTACCACGAATAACCCAAGCGTGCTGGCACATCACCCAGCCTGAGATGAGTACTCACCTAAAGCACATAAAGGTACCAATCCCCTCCTCATAGTTTCTTGTGAAAAATGTTAACGTGATAAATATTTAATGGATTCAGATCCATAAATAACATAAACATTCCATAAAGCATATTCTAGACCTAGATCTCAAAGATTCATGAATCAAACGATAAAAATAACGAAATCAACCATGTAAGAACCAGTTACAATCATGTTTAACACCTTTATTCACCCAATACTCTTCATTATATTAAACACAATAAATAAATAATCTTCTTGCAATAAATAGTATCATAATTTTATGCGTGCATCAAATCTGGCAACATAACTCCACAATAGCTCATATACAGTGTCTTTGTAACTAGATGGATTAATACATATTTATAAGGGTGGGGACTTTCCCTTCACCACTTACACACTTCCTAAAATAGGTCACATGTTTAAAATATTCATGTACCTTTACAATAACATCCACACATGCAAGTGCACTAATAATATATCTCTTATAATTAACTGCCAGTAGTAATCCTATTATTAACTTGAACTCATGCATGGTGCTTAGTAGATGCTCTTCCCAAAATAGAATTTGTGTGTCGTGTAAGTCTCCATCCCATTGTTTTCTCCATACACTATCTCCAAAAATATCTTGTAACCATGAAAATGGGCTAAGTCCCGAATCAATTTATCTTTCACACGCGTTTTCTTCCCTATCCTTCTATGCCTTCAAATGTGCCTTACTCACGTGTGTGAATCTTCTATGTTTCGTCTACTTAGTGTCATATTCTATCTACTCAAAATTTGGTGTGGAAGGTAGAAATGGATCTGTTGATGGTAGATCTGGGATGGTTTTTTCGAAGATATCTAGGAATGGATACTGAATTGGTTGGGGGATTGTGTAATATTGGGAAGTAGAGATATAGTAAGATGACTGATATTGTTGAGTTACATAAATTTTGGTAGATGAATCAGGTATGGCATTAACACAAGATCAAGGGGATGGAGTAGGACACTTTGGTTGACATTATTAAGAACTAGAGTTATAGTGAAAGTATTCATAGATGGTGCTAGAAGGAGATAAACACGACATATCGATCGTGCTAGATGTTTGAGGAGTGGCGGTAATTGATGTGATAGGCATGAGGGTTGTATTTATGGTTGATGTGGGTGTAGGATAAGTGTTGTATGGTCTTGGTTGTAAAACATAAGGAGTGGATGGATAAGGATATAAGGAAGCTTGGTGTGTTAAAGTTAAGGGAGATGTTTGACAGGATGTTCGAGGTTAGATTAAAATATTTGATTGTTGGAGCACACGAGAAGTGTGAATGTTGGTAGATTGTGGTGATCAGATGGGTATTATAGATGAAGAAGGGACATGGTTGATATGACATGATATAGGTGTAATAAGATCCACCAATTGAGTGGATTGACATGATTGAGGGGTTTTGGGATATTTCCAACATAAAAAATCATGGATGGGGCTAGAGGAAGGCTCAGAGGTCTCTAAAGGAGCACGAGGTAGAGGTGTTTGAGGTATGGTATTGATTGAAAATGGGTTATATTTGTTTATTGAAAATAGATTTATTCATGGTGGGTTAGGAAAGGTCTCTCTGAAAATGTCAAGAAGTGGTGAAGATCGGTTTGGTTGAGGGGGTGTATGATATTAGGAAGGAGAAACATGATAATATGGTTGGGATTGGATGAGAAGATCTAATGTATGAGGAACATAAAATTCAATAGGCTAGACATGCATGGTAATGTCAGACAATGTAGGGAAATTCTAAGGGGGTGGGATAGAACCTACTAGTTGGTGTGATATATGGAGTAGGAGTTCAGGGATGGGGCTAAAAGGAGACAAGGGTGAGATATCGATCATAGTATATGTTTGTGTAGAACCATTTGGGGTGAATTTTTTTTCCATTTTAAATCAAGCAAGTTAAGGAAAAAATTATTTTTATCTTTTTGTTTAAGAAAGAATGAAAAAGAAAAGGGGAAATGGATAATGATGTACCTAGGATAAGGCAATATATGTTTTTTTTCAAGTATGTTTTGTCTTGGGAATTATCAAGCGAATTCCTGTTAGGTGATCAAATCCTAATCAGTCTACAGGGTAAGCAAATGTTTTGATATGTTAATTGATTTGTTATTTTTAGGTAGTGTGTGATAAAGTGTGAGATGTAGAAAGTTAAACCCCTATTTAAGCTATATGAGCAAGTAGGATATAGAAAAGAAAGGTTTTTTTAAACCCAAAATGAAGTGTGATATTCGATGAGGAAATAGACAAGAGCAGAAAATTATGATGCAAAAATGAGAAAATAGGGAAAAAGTGAGGAATAACTTAATAAAGATTTTCCTTTTTATTTGCACTTTTGAGTGGTGAGTAATTCAATATTAGAACCCAACACGAGAAAGCAAAAAATCATATCCTCACACTTCAGTGTTAGTGGAAGACATAAAATGTAAAGTACATAAAATAAAGAGACAACCAAAAGGGTTGTCCCACTGGGCGTGCAAAAAATGTTTGTCTAGTTTTTCGCTCCTTATAAATTAATGATCTAGCTACTAAAGAAACTAGAAAACCTCAAATGATAGAGGGTTGAAGGTACTTAAATATGCGATGTGATGGATGAATGGGCACAAAGGTTAATCATCTCCACTATAAGCTATATAAACTGTAAAACTAGAGAAATATTTGATTAGATATATTTATGCAAGGGATACCCTGCAAATGCTAGCTCTGAGAAGTGACTAGATTCCTTGGGAGATGTTAACCCTTGTGTTTAATAAACAAGATAATATGCAAAATCTGAAGCACACAGAAACTAAAAATGTAGAAATGTAAGGTACATACTAATCTGATATGAGTGAACTCAAAAGAAAAGGTTACTTAGCTGGGTCGACGACGACCCATACTATGCAGAGGTAGGTTGACAGTGACCTAGATGAATAGATATGAAAAGTATGCAAACTCTACAAGATCTGGATGTAAATCAGAAGTAGTAGAGTTTTGAAGATGTTGGAATCAACCTACAAAAGGAATCTAGGGAGAAGAAACTAGAAAAGTGATAGAAAATAGGTATTGAAAAGGGTAGGTTGAAGGTCGAGACCCTGGTCGATGGTGACCAGGGTGAAGTGGCAACAACTGGAGTGCAAATAGGTGGTGGATATGGGCTCTAAAATGGAAACATAATATATGTAGAGGATAGGGAAGGATCTGGATATGGAAACGATAGTGATAGAGGGTCGAGTCAATTGTGACCTGAGTTGGGTGATGATGACTTTAGCAGAGAAGAATAATGTCTAAGATCAGATGGACTAAAAAAATCAACCTACAAGTAGAAGAAATGATGGACTAGGCTGGTAATGGAGTCTCAATTATTGTTGGAACTGCAAAAGGTTAGATATGATAAGATAACAATAATATGATAATAGTAGAATAAAATAACACCAAGATAACGATAATATCACAAAAGAGTGTTTATGAATGGTGTAAGAACGTTGAAAGGAGTGCAGACACAACTATTGCACATTAGACAATATTTAGCCCAGTCTTATACTACTAATTAGAAGGTTCTCAAGTGTAAACAATACTAATTAATCCCACATTTCGGCCACCTTTTTCTTATCTTTTGTTTCATATTTCCCACATATTTCCTGATATCTATCAGCCCATTTAACGACCTTTTCAACATTCTAGCCTGAAATAAGGGTGCCTTGGTCCTATTATGGTCACCTCAGTCTATGCATAACCTCTTCCACTTATTTTTGGGGCATTCTAGTTGTTTTTCATACTTATCTTCTTCTCAATCAGCCTTGTTGAGATTAATTATGAAATTAAGCTTGATTTCCCTATAAATATAAAGTTATAATACCATAATAAGGGTCCTAGGTCATTACACCTTATCACTACTGTCACCTCATCTAGGGTTGCATCCATTACATCACTTGCCAACACATAGTGCGATGAATTCAAGTTAGGAGATTTGCATCACATACACTGCATGGAGGGGGGGGATTCCATTCTATTCCATGCACACATGTTACTTACATTTATATAGCTACTATATCTCGCTACTTCATAAAGTGTGATTGACATGAGAGCACCTAGGGCATAACACGCACGCGCGCCCACACACACACACACACACATAAAAAATAACTACATCAGGGTCTATAATGTAGTGCAACACTTAGTAATAATTCTACTAGTTTTGTGGTTGAGGTCATCCCAACCCATTCATATGCATCTTTCATTTTTTAGGGTTTGATAATTCGTATTGAATTATGGGTAATTCTGTAGTTCATTTGATGAATCCAACATGAAATACGGGTTGTAATTAGAGACATCTAGCGACCATACCAGATTTAGATTATGAGGATTTATAGAGTTTTGAGTGCCAAAATTGTAGACTAGGGAACCTTGAGGCACCTCATTACACTCCCAGGTGCCTGTGTCATCTCAAACAACCCAAATCTTCCCTTTGTAGGGGCTCTTAGTGTTCATCTACACTACCAAATTTCAGTTCCAAATCTGTAACAACCTATGATAGCCACCATTAATCAACTAAGTCATTTCCTTTCTTCCTCTTACATATTAGGTTTTTATTTCACTTAGAATTGTTTATTTACATTTATTCTCATACTTCTTTAGTTCATTTATAATGTTTTAGTCATAATTAGATTAACATTAATACCCTAGATATCCCTTTAGGCCATCTAGGAACATTTCCATTTTTGTTAATCATTTTCGTGAACCCAACGTATCTTTTCCTCACTTGCCCATTTCTCATTCCTTTAGGGTATCCTTCATACCTCTTTATTTTATGCCCATTACTTGTAGTGGTTGCTTCAAACCTCTTCACTATTTTTAACTTCTTTCTCCTCTTAGTCATACCTTTATAACCATGATGGATATACCTGCTTCCATGGCTGAAAATCCCTTAGATGCCTCTACCCAAGTTCCTCTGCATCAAATTGAAACCTCTGTTAGTGAGAAATATTATGATGTGGACACTAATGTCAACCAAGAGCAGCTTGATGTTATTATTTATTCTTTCCAAGCTTTATGTGAAAATACCTCTCATATCCCTCATGTTTTGCATGCTCTCCTCATTGCTCAACAAGCCCATGAGGCATCACTCCCCATCTCTTATGACCCTGTGGTCTCTAAACATCCCACCTCCACTTCCCCTATTGCAAATAATCTCCCTCCAACTCTCCATGGTGCTTCTAATATACCACTTAGCTCCTTGTCTTGTACCCCTGATTTAACATCATTATACCATGATCTCTAAAATCAAATCCAATAGTTACAAGTAACTACTACTTTAGGACCACCATCACTTGATTCCACATCCTTCTTGCATTCCCCCTTTGCACCATCTATCACTACTTACTCATTCTCACATAACTTCACCGCTCCAAAATTTCCCATTTTTAAAGTCCAAAGTGACCCACAAGAACACCTTCGTGCCTTTCATGTCATATGTCTTGACTATGCTAATGATCATACTATACTTGCTAAGTTATTTCCCTGTAGTCTATAGGACTATGTGATGCATTGGTTCTATGAGTTTCCAGTCCATTTGGTAATCTCTTTTACCCATTTGGATGACACTTTTCTCAAACATTTTTCTATTAATATTTGTTCCACCCTATCTTATGCCCAGCTAGCCCAACTTAAACAATGCTCCAATGAATGATTCCCTGATTGTGTCTTATGATAAAAAATAATGTCGACAAGATGACTAATGTTATTTCCAATTCATAACTTTAGGATTTTTTTGTTCATAGTCTCTTACCACCTCTGTAACACTCTGATTTTGTATGTTAACTTGCTGAATGTTTCCATACTATTATAGCTGCTGAAATGAAGGCAAACATGTTAAGATAAGTTTTGATCTTAAGAGAATGTGTTGCTAACTTGGATTCTTGTATGCTATGATTTATTGCATGGGACAAAAAATATTGTACTTGTGTGTTTGCTGATGTGACGAAAAATTGTCGTATACTTGCTAAACTCTCTTTGCTGATTGACAGCATACCTTGAATCAATTTCACTGATCCAAGTATGCTGAGGTCCTCTTGTGATTTTTGTGTCGATTCACACTTGAACCGAACCCGAGATTGTTATGAACGTGCAGCGCCTGATTGTAGGTGTGAAGAACTAGCACGTAGATGCCAACGACAGGGGTTTGATTATTGAACCTTGTACTATCGAACCTGGGACCTCGTGAGGCAAGAAATGCCTGGACACGGGTGGCCTTGGCACGTAATCTGAAGGACGGAACGTCCTGATCTGCATTAACGTGAATGTTAGTAGGGAGGCTAGATGGAAGATGTTAGTGTTAGTGGTTAGTGTGAATTAAACCCTAAACTAATCCTAAGTCCTAACATACATCCTACACTACTATCCTTAGTGGATTTTTAAATTATATATAAAAAAAAGGGGAAAATAACCTAAGGCTAAACTAAGACCTAAGTTGAATACTATATGCAACCTAAACTAAACCTAATCTAAGGGGTGCATAGACCCTTGGAGGGAAGGGATAAGGATGAAGGAAGGGCATTCATTGGCATTTAATAAACAGTCCATACATGGACAGTGCCAGTTTTGGCGGGGCAGGTAGGAAATAGAGGCATCTATTTGGAGATAGAGCCAAGTTCAATTTTGCATGGGGAAAATTTGAAAGTTGAGTTCGCCAACTCAAGTGGCGGTGGCGTGGGAAGTAAGGAAAAAGGCAGAGCCTTAATTGCATTAATTTTTTTCGGTCCCTGCGACTAGTTCACCTTGGAAAGTGTATGAGGGAATTTGATTTTTCATTGTTTCGGTTTGGTTTTGGCAAAGTTGCTCTGCATTTGGTTTTTCTGGTCTGGTTCAGTCAAACCAGCTCTTGGCATTTGACATTTTCTTGGAGATTTGGAGGCTGTTGTTAAGCCTGAAGAAGAAAGGAGTTCTGGGAAGTTTGTGTTGTCGCTATGGAAGGAAATACCGCAGCAAACGGATCTTTCTTCGAGTTCTGGAAAAGAGATTACAGGCATGTTAAGCCCTTCTCTTTAAAAACTCTTGCTTTGTTTAAGTGTCTCATTAAAACAACCCTGCTCTTGGGTTTGGATTGCGTGATTGCTGTTGAGTCGATTTGACTTGGATTTTGTTGGTTCTTGCTTTCTTTTCTTTGGGAAATGATATGATGAAACGTTTCTGGTTGCTTGGTCTTGATTTGGTTGTGTGCGAATCAAGTTGGAGGTAGACATTTTCTTCTCTGTACATGTTGAAATAATCAGAACAGGCTGTTTAATCACTTCCTTATAATGTAAATGTTTTCTTTGCTGATTGTGCTTGGAACTGCCTTGGCATGAAAAGAGGAAATGGAATTACAGTCGTGTTGTATTGCTGTCATTTTGGAAATAATATGAATCATTGTTATTGGTCGCTGAGTTCGACTGTCCTTGTATTCTCGAATGAAATGCTTTCCTATCGTGCTGGTCATTTAACAGTATTGGGAAATTTATCATGTGTATCACGGGTCTGTACATGTTATTTGAGTTGTTTTCTCTATTGAAACTATAAGTTCTTTTGCTGATGAACTAGAATGAAAGAAGCAATAGCTGGTTGAAGTTGTTTCTTATTGATATTTATAAGGAAATAGATCCTCTTCCTTTTACTATTTTGGATTGTAAAGGAAATGGCATTTGGGTTTTCTATGAGTATTTGAACTCAATTTGAATAAGGTAATAGCAATAATTTCATTGATGTGCCTTTCCTTGAATTGGATGAGAACGAATACGAACTGGGTATTCGTGAAAGTAGGAAAAAGTTGATTGTTTTCCTCCTGAAGTTATTAATGGATTTCGTTTCTCCTTGTTGAGAGAATAGGGTGGTTTTATTGTGTTTTATAGATGTTGTTTGGTCTTCCTGTTTGGACTGATTGACAAAATTACAATTGGTTGTATTTTGTGCAAAGAATGATTATATTTCCTTATGCTGTAATGGAAAATTGATTTCATTGCGTCCTATAGTTGAGGTTTGTCCTCCTGTTTGGAATTATCTGGTGAATGCGAACTTGACTTGGATTCTGTTTTAAATAAATGGAAAATGTGGAAATCAGCTTGTTTTCTGAGTCTGCCTTGACTGTACCGAGCTTACGCAATTAAGACCCTAAATGGGTTTGTCTTTATAGAGGTATTGATATATGAATGTTATATTTTGAGTTCTGTACCTCATTAAGAAAATGGAGAATGTTGTTTTGGAGTTAACGGTTGATCGAGATAGAACTCGAGCTGGATATCCATTGTTGTGGTATACTGGATTTAAATTGTACAGGCTATGTGAGTTTGCTTTTCAATAAGAACGACTGTTCTGCTATCTTTATAATTTGAGCTGTCTTGTTTAGATGAACACGATTTGGGTGTTTGAGTTCATTTTGATCAAAAGGATTGTTCTTAATGAAATTTTAGAGAAATGAATTCTTATCTTTTTGTTATTTTGACTCTGAAAATAATATTGGAACTTTACGGTGCATAAGAATTTGGTTTCGCTGTAGGTAACAACAATGTGTAATTGGTTATTATGAATTGTATGCATTCATGGATATAAACGGTCATATGAGTAAGTGATTGCGTGATTGTATAACTATTTGTTTGGTTAACAATACAGTGAGAGAAGTATGGAATCTTCTAGTACAACAATTACATGGTCTGCATCTTGATATTGCTTGTTCTATCATGAATTCTTCCCTATTTTCATTTAAAGCTGATTATAAATGAAATTATTCTTGCTGCCGGAAAGTGAATTCCGAATGGATTTTGTAAGTTTCACTCTGAACTATTATCTTGATTTGTCTTTCATTTGGATTCCACTGTTAGGACAGTCATGTGGAAAGAAATAGAGATATGAATGAATGACTTGGAAAAATGATCTTTTCTTCTTTCATTCAGTTGGAAATCTGGAATTCATGAATAATGAATTTTATAGTGCTTAGATGGAAGCAACTATATGCATTGTTGTTCGCTTTCTTGTCTGTACTTGATTGCTTTGAATTTAATACACGAACTGAAAGGAAAGTAATGAGTTTACATTTCAGTTAGTTTCATCCTTTGCATTTATTATTAATGAAAGGTGTGGAAAGGATAACAGTATGTTTAATATTATGTGGAAACAGGGAAGCAGTCTTATTGTTGATTGTGATAATATTTTGATAGTTCAGTTGTTATGTTGATCTTTCTTTTGTGCCTATTTAGTGATTGATGTTTAACTGTTGTTTCATAAAAGCAGGGTTCTTTTATTGAGACAGTTAGTTGAAGCACCCTATTTTAAGGATAAGTGCTTAATATGCTCAGTTCATTGAACTGACCCGTGCAATTCATTTTGCAGATGGAATTTGATTAGAATGAAGACTTGGCTGTTTTCTGATGCTTTTGATTTGATGATGTATTGAAATTGTTGCTTTTATTCCTCTTCAAGGAATTGTGAGAAGAAGAAAATATATTCTTCTGTCCATGAGTTGTATGGATGTTTTGTATAAACTATGCCCAATCAGCTGGATTGGCAAATGTACAGATTATGACTTGAAATATTGAATACAATTACAAGTGTGATATTTTCAATAGTTATATCAGTTTGATATTGTTGTCTAAATTGGAAATATAATGTTATTTCTTGATTGGATTTGTTTAATTGTCCTTGGATGGATGTTAAATGGAAACTGATATCTATTCTTACCTAAATGCAACTTTTAAGTTGAAAAATGCAATTAATTCATACTTGGGTAAAGATGAATTTTTAATTGACATTAAAAGGATTAAGAAGAATATGATTCCATAATTGGAAGGTATTCAGGATTAGCTTAGGAGCTAAGGAATACCAATTAAACTTCAGAGTAATCGAACTTCACTTTCAAGCTTCATTAATGATCTCGTGTGCTAAATTCAGAATAAAGGATATAGGATAAGTATATCCATAACTAATGGACCTTAACCATATAACGTTAAGGAGAACAAATGAATACTGTTCTTGGGAATTAGACCTCGTTTAAATGACGTCTAATAAGTTAAAATTCTAAATTTAGTTGCAGTTGAGAAAATCTTGGTTAAGTTTAATAGGTTAAACTTATCACGTCCGTCGGAACGGACTGCTTAATCCAATGATTAAGAAGTGAACCAAGTAAGGAAATGCAGCCCTTCGACATGAAGGAGAAGATGCATTACAAGATAATGGATGGATTTAGTCCCTCTTGGCTATATACAACTGTAACAGAAACGAGGATCAAGAGATCAGCGTGGATGCTGAAAGTTGATTTTAATTATTAAAATCATATCCAAAGCACTTGAGCAGGATGTGTATTCTCGATGGGAGAATTCCGTAGGACATTGGAATACGCCAGCTACAGCAAGGTGTCTCCATGAAGATGGGGTCTTCATGACGACACACTGTTGCAGCTGACATATTGCAATGCCCTCCTGAATTAAAACATCAAGAATACATAGGCTGAAGGTGTAATTGTGGACAGGGGATAGGAGTATGACCTGGTATACGGAGTGACTCCGGAACACTAAAGATAACTAGACACACGGGGTCGTGGGGAAACGACACTGTATTTCTGCGTATCTTTAGTTACCGGGAGTTCCTTCCTATACTCGTTCATATTACTAACTGTAATTGGAAATTTAAACTAACCTTAAACAAAGAGGATTGGTAGGAACCAGGAAAGACCATTCTAAATAACAGGTGAAGTGAGGTGAAGGACGTATTCCGTGGATGTGTATCACATCAGGAATATGATCATGCAAAGCATGTGAAAATCTTTGGCCAAAGTATCACAATTGCTGGTGCGTTGTCCTTATCACTTAATTTAAGATGCAGGATGTCAGATGAATATCAGTAACAGATATTCAGATAGGCTTCTTAAATGGATCACTTCGATAACCGGAATTGGTTATGAGAATAGGTATATATAATATACCATGCATAAACAAACATGAAGGATCGGTTGTTGCCGAGTCATGAACATGAAGGATCGGTTGTTGCCGAGTCATGAAATGAAGGATCGTTGAAACTCCGAGCCATGAAAATGGAAGATCGGTAGTTCCTCGAGTCATTTACAGCAGCATATAGAATCTGTTATAAGATTGAATGGCATTGAATGTGTGTTCCATATTGTAAATATGTGAACAGGGAACATTCGTTTTAAAAAGAAATTGTGTGATCCAAACTGTGTTGTTTGGGCAGAGAACAATTATTAAAACTTGAACGTGTGTTTGAATTTTATAATTCATAACAGTGAACGTTCTCAAAAAAAAAAAAAAAAAATTCCCTTATTCTGGTATTTTGAAATGAGGATGTTACAACCTCTGTAAGATAACATCGTCTTTGAGACTTTTTCCTCATTTGATCAAATTTATCATGCTATTAAGCTCCATGAGACTAAAATTTTCTCTTTTGGAAAACTCAAATATTAGGACTCACCTTCATCCTCTACCCGTGCTCCCAATAAAGCATTCTTCAAAGTCCCCCCATAAACCTAGTAGTCCTCAAACTTCTGTTAATGTGGTTTCTACTACTCGAGTGCCCTTGGCCATATCAACATCCTCTTGATAAAATTAGTACACCACTCAGCATCTTATTATCACAACTCATTGATAGTATCTTCATCACCCTAGCTTCACCTTTGCATCTCAACCCCTCCCAACCTAAAGGGCATAACTTTGATGAGCATTCTTACTATGACTATCACTAATGTGTGGGGTAGCCCACTAATTGTTGTTTTAAACTCTGACATCTCATTCAAGATCTACTTGACAATGGAAATATTGAGCTTCGTGTGTTCCCCATGATAGTTTCTCTAGATGATAACCATAAACTCCAAATTTTTAACAACCCACTCCCCAAACATGATACAAAACCCATCGATTCCTCTTCCAACTATGTCTCTCATACAATGCCTTCCTCCCCTGAACCTCTTGACTTTCTCATTTCTCACACTTTTGTTGCAACACCAATTATCTATTTTTCTACCGCCAACTTACATGCTACGTTCACATCCAATCATTTACATATACAAGCATCCATTAGCCCAACCCTTATAAATAGTACTAGGGTTGATCCATCCTTCCCCATTATCACATGTTCCTTGTCCTTATTACACTTTATTGGTTTCCCTCCTTCATAAATCGATTATCAATTCAACAGACCATTTGGTATTGTTAAGTTACATATCACTATTGTCCCTCTTACTCTTCTCATCCCTTTCCTTGTTAACCAAGTAGTTCATAGATATGACCTACTTTTAGGACTCAATTGGATTCATAAATCTCAATATATCATCTCTGTGACCCACCTATGTCTCAAATTTATTTACAAAAATCATTCTATCACCATTAATTGATTCCCTCCAAGCCCTCCACTCTCGTCAACTTATCATTCTGCTACTCATACCTCTCACCCTCATACTTACATAACTCCTATGCAATTACTAGCACCACATCCTATGCATCTTCCATCACCATGGTTTACTCCCATGTTGTTACATTGCTCCATTAGTCCTACACACCCACATTTTCCTATTCCTAAACCTATTACCACCTCTTGTCGTAAATCACCACCTCGTTTTATCTCACATCAATAATCCTCCTCTTTACACATGACATCTCCTTGATCTCCATCATTTATGCACTTTAATACACCCTGATGTTTTTATTATATCCACCCCTTACATGCATATTGGATTCATTCTCCTACATAACGCGTATCTCCTATACCACCATTATTAGAGCATCCTTCTATATCATCCTCCTCTCATATACGGGTCGATGGAGATCCATCCCTCAACCTTATTGGGTGATTCCTCTTTCCTAACCATTTGAGAGGGCATAGCCATTAGACACTGAAACCCCCCTCTCACACTCTCACATCGCTTCCTCTCACATTTATATATTTTCATTTGTTCACATATCGACATTTTCATTGCATATTATCATACCCTCATTACTCGATGACGCACCCTAGTGCTTTGGTTCACACTGGACTGTTAAGGGATTACCATAACATTGAACTGCACACACTGCACTATAGGACCTATCCATTTACAATCCATCATCCTACATTATATATCCATCACATACACTACACTATTCATCATTGTATATGAGCCTAGTTTTTTATTCCATTATCTCATTCTACATTTACGCTAGGTCACGTTGTATATGAGTCTAGATTTTACCATTACATATTATACATACACCTATCATTGTATCTTCCATGCTACATATACATCCTACACACCCACATTGCATTCATACACTTTACTTATCCTACATGCTACACCAACTTTTATTACACATGGATCTAGTTCCCCCTATAACCATTCCATCCACTAGTTTTATACATTACTATAATTGCATTCATACACCTTACTTATCCTACAAAATACACTAGCTTACATTACATATGTGTCTATTTCCCCCTATCATCATTCCATCTACCATTTTTATACATTACTATCATTGCATTCTTACACCTTACCTATTCTACATCCTACACTAGGTTTCCTTATACTTGGGTATAGTTTTATCTATCATCAGTACACATTCTATTTCCACCTACCCACATATTCCATTATATTCCATACCCACTACACACTCTACATTTCATTTCCTACATTAAACATTCACATACCTTGGTCATTTACACTACGTTGTCTTCTATGCATTGCACTCACCACCTTATGACACATTTTAGCTCTTCGGTCCATACTTGACTGTCGAGGGTTTACCAATCAAATGGACCTTACCTACATGTGACATGTCATCATAACACATTCATTGGACTAGTGATCGATGCTCTAGACTATATCATCACCCACACACATCATCACAAACCATAGTGGTATACAGCTTTGGTTAAATCACCACTCTTCTCATCACTTCTACATCATCCTATTATGTCCTATCATCTACTATTCTCTTCTCATCTTACATTTCTCTGTTCCAAATTATTCCATTACATTATCACACCTTCCATCATCTTATGGTGCTATACATCTTAGGTTAAATCACCACTCTCCTCATCCATTCTCCTATATCTTCTTACATCTGATCATCACCTATTCTATTATACTTATATTGCCTCATCATTTATCTTACTCATCAATTAGTTGTATATGCTTTAGGATAAATTGCCACCCTCACCTTATTCATCACATACTAGTATATGCCACATTCAATTCTTTCATCTTATAGTGATATATGCGTAGGGATAAATCATCACTCTTCCATTCAAACAAGTCATGGTATACACTTAGGCTATAAGGTCCATGCACATATTTCCATATAAATCCTCACCATCCACCCATTCTCTTGTGATATACTCATAGGGCTAAATTATCACTCATGCATTCAATAAGTCATGGTATACAATTAGGCTATAGGTTCCACGCACATCTTTCCATATATCTCATTCCCATTCACTCCTTATATAGTGATATATGCTTAGGGATAAATCATCACTCCTCCAATAAAAAAATTCATGATATTCAGCTATAGGTTTCATGCACATATTCTCTCCATGTCACATTTCATCACCATCCCATACACATAGTCATTACAACGCGTTAGATACAACCAAAATTACTCGACTGTTTCCCAATGACACACTCTCATTTATGGTTCATTCTTGACTGCTGATGGGGAAAACAAAATTAACATTTCCATATACACATTCCATCAACTTGAGGGGAAAATTGGTCTTATCATTCCATCTTACATTCCATTCCATCCATCCATAACATACTACATTATCTTGGGGGAATTTAATCTTGTTTACTAGGGTTTTACATGCTCATTTTAGTACACATGTTAGCTTGATTTCCTATATGTAATTATCATACACACATGTACGTTCACACCTTTGTTTAGTGTGATCATAGATACAAGACACTTACATGTGGCATGGATGATCGCCTTCTACCCTTACTATACAGGTTGTTGGGGGCATGCACATTTGTCTCATATAGGTGCTATTGTTTAATTTTGAGCTTAGCATGTTTTACTACTTGTTCATACAGGATTTGACATATTGGTTATCACTCTAACATGATAACGAGTGTTCTATGTGCAACACTTGTTTTGCAAGACTACATGTTTCCATGACTAAATGTTTGTTTTTACTTGTCTGCATTATTTTCCATTATTTGTGGGATTTTCCCTTTGTTTTTGTGCACACTTGACTATTTTTTTCAGCCATGATGGCCTTATGTGTCTTGCGACATCATAAGTGATTTCCCATGTTTGAAACCTACTTTTTGTGGTCCACTTGTTTTCTTACATGTTTACATTACTTTGCTTGGTAGTTTTTACATTGTCTGCATCTTTTAATTTTATTTACATACATGTGTTTGGACTAATACTTGTATTGACTAGTCATCCCCTTTTATGTGCACCTTTGTATCTACCAAGTGCTTTCCCTTTCCCCCTTTAGGTAAGATTTCTACAGGTCAGAGTGCAGTTGGTCCTCTTTTAGGTCCAGATTCTCCTTCCAGGGTCATCGTATGTGCCCCCAAAGAGGGGGGGCATCATTGAGGGTTTCTACTAACACGACATATCTACACCAGTTCACACATAACGATTGAGTTCAGAATAGTCTACGAACTCCATACACAATGGCCTTAACATGACATGGTGTGCTTCGGTAATTTTACAGAACGGTTATAGACTCAGGGGTTATGGTGGGTGGCCTCTCTACACTTCTCTATCTAGTGGCATATGATCTCCCAAACAAACAATGCAATATAGAGAACTCTTCCAAAATTTTAGTAGAAGCGGTTAAAGGTTAGAGGATATAACATGGTTTCTCCCTATACTTCTTCAGCCAGGGTGGCATGAGATCGCCTGAAAAATTTAGGATGCTAAAGATATTCTTCTACACCCATTTTTTATCGACATGGATCAAATGCACATGTTCCATTTTTCTATTTACACTTTTATTCTAGCATATTTTATAGTTGTACATTTTTACACAACATTTTTTACATACATACATATTTTACTACTTGATTGTTTTCTCCTTGCAGGTTCGCCATACGAGAAGTAAGAAATGAAATTGGGGGAAAAAACAACAACACACCGTGACAGTACTTTCCATACTAACTATGTAGGTACACTACATACATGCAGTAGCTACACATGCGTTCTGCCCTAGGTTCACTCTCATCACTTTTATTCACATTTTTCATCCTTAGAATCCATGCTCCACATTTTTATTTTAGTCATTCCATGCTTGAGTCTAGTCCACTGGCACATATTCTTCTACATTCTACATGGTTATCAGGTACACATCTCTATCTACTTTATGTTACCGAGATTCCCACTCACCAACATAAAGTGGGGGAAAATGTACATACAAATATTGTAGATTAGACAATATTTAGCCTGATCTTGTACTAATATTTAGAATGTTCTAAAGTGTAAATACTACTAATTAATTCCACCTTTTGGCCACCTTTTTATTATTATTTTTTTCATCTTTTCAACGTATTTCCCGATATCTATCAGCCCATTTCATGACCTTTTCGACATTCTAGCCTAAAATTAGGGCACCCCATCCTGTACTGGGGCACCTCAAGCTACCCTGGTCCCATTCTGGGTGCCTTGGTCTATGCACAACCTCGTCCACTTCTTTTTGGGTCATTTCCAGTTGTTGGTCATCCTTATCTTCTTCTCACTAAACATTTTCATTATTTATTATGAAATTAAGCTTGAGGTCCCTATAAATATAACTTTATAAGACCATAATAAGGTTCCTAGGTTATTGCATCTTATCACTACTATCAACTCATCAAGGGATTCATCCATTGAATCACTTGCATCCAAGTAGTGACATGCATCTGAGCTAGGAGATATGCATCATACACACTACATAGGGGGAGGGATTCTATTCTATTCCATATGCACATGTTACTTACATTTCTATAGCTACTATTGCTCACTACTTCACAAAGTGTGACTGGAACGAGAGAACCTAGGGCACAACACACACACACACACACCATAAAAACATCACAATCCATAATGTAGTGCAATGATTAGTAATAATTCCACTATTTTTGTGGCTGAGGTCAGTCTGACCCATTCATATTCATCTTTCATTTTTCTAGGGTTTGATACTTCTCCTTACATTATGGGTCATTATCCAGTTCATCTGATGAATCTAGCGTGATAGAGGAGAAGTACTCAGAGACATCTAGCAACCATACTAGATTCACATTCTAAGGATTCATAGTGTTCTGAGCACCCATATTGTAGACCAAGGCTCCCTGAGGTGCCCCAGTACACTCCCACGTTCCTGTGCCATCTTAAACATTCCATATCTTCCTTTTGCATGGCCCTTGAATTTTTTTCTATACTTCTGAGCTCCAGTTCCATATTTGCAACAACCTACAATAGTCACCATTAATCATCTAAGTCATTTCCTTTCTTACTCTTGCATATTAGGGTTTGAATTCACTTAGAATAGTTTATTTACATTTATTCTCATACTTATTTTGTTCATTTACAATTTTTTAGTCCTCTTAATTAGATTAACATTAATACCCTAAATATTCCCTTATGCCATCTAAGAAAATTTCCATTTTTGTTAATCAAGTAGCTCTATGAGGTCTGTAGATGTTACAGGGATTCTCGGGCATGAGGAGAGGTTCACAGGTTGTAGGAAAACTCCATTATGTGTATGCATATGATTATTGTGCCCCCCAAATGTGAAGATTTGATTCATTTTTATAGGTTTGATGGCGACCATGTTGGATCACTGCCGATTATGGGGAAATTTTCCCTAATAGGGCTACTTTTATGATTTTGGCATGATTTGGAGTTTTTAAGGATATGATTGAGTGCTTTAAAGAATTATGTGGGAAGAGGATTTCTAGGGATAAGGTCTAGGTGAGTTACAGATAAAGATAGGTTAGAAAAATCATAGGGATGCATAGGATATGCATTTATAATGAAAGCGTCTTAAAATAGAAGGTTGATTAGGGCCAGATTAGGATGTGGACATTGATTAATTAATTAATAGTAACTAATTAATTAAAGGGAATTAAAGGTGGTGAGGTAATAGATGAGAAATTAATTAATTAATTAAAGGGGATTAATTTATTAATGATGATGGGATAATAAGGGAATTTAATTAAAGGAAAGGAGATGAATTAAATAAATATGCATATGCAAGAAATCAAGGGTATACATACCAAATTTAGGTGTCTACATATACATTTCAATTTGTCAAGTCAATCCACTACATATTTACTTTAACTAATGAACACATTATACCTTGGTACTTTGTTTCATTTCATCTTAGCTATTTCTACACTAAAGTATAGTTGAATTAGGTAAGTTACATATAATTTTTAAATAACTTGTAAAATGGGCCTGGAAACCATTCTCTAATAAGACCATGGTAAAAAAGATAACAATCCACCGACTGTAGAACTTAGTGTTATGCAGGTTGTTTCCTAATCTTTAGAACAACTGGAATTATCTCGGGACTCAAGTGGTATTTTTGGCATGATTTCCTAGCGCAACATTAACTCATTCTCATGGGTTAAGTCCAGTCAAGGCACTATGGGTTTCAAACCCACGGGATATGTGAAATTATGTTGAGAACATAATTCATGAAGCAAATGAAGTAAGAGGATGGTTCTTTACATAAAATTAGTTAAAAATTGAAGGATCTGATGTCGTGGGAGTTCTTTGTTGAAGAGAATTGTGAGTGTGGCTATGTAACAAAACCGTGGTGCACTGATTCAGTATTTTATGGGTATGTCAAAGGTTAGTATTCGACAAATTTCAAAATCCATGCAATACTCAAGGATCCACTAAAGAATCAAAAGAGGCAGTGGGACATTAAATATATTCAAAATACCTCCGAAGAAGAGAAAAATGTAAGTAAAATTCGTAGAAAGAGAAATGGAGCATTTTTAACTACAAGCTCTCATTGTAGGTAACCACGTCATGCAATATTGGTATTGTTAATAAGTTAATTACTCTACCATCTAGAGGTATGATCACTTGAAGAGAAATAATAAGCTAAATTGACAAAGAAGGTAAAAATGAATACATATGTATACTAATAACAAAATGGAGATTTTATAAGGGCCCCAACCATTGGAATTCACATAAGTTTTGGGTATACATATACAAAAGTATGTTGTTATAACTAATTACATTGTCAATATATAATTACCAAATCATCTTCAAAGGTGAAGATACAATCTAACAACATTTTAATTATATACTCAAGTTCCTTACGGTCTTGAGCACCGTAAACCTATTGAATATCTCATGTTAAGCTGTGAGACATACCCAAGTCCATAAGATCCATGATACTTCTCCTTGGGCATTCTAAAATCTTAATCAATTACAAACTTTTCCTATAAGAGACCCATTATAGGAGATTAATCCCTCCTTTTAGGTATGTCATAGTACCCCATCAAGCAACTTTTTTGGAGGAAGCAGATGGCCCAAGAATGTTAATTGATGTAATAGGAATTGGCTCAGGTACACCAATCTAATCCACAGAAAATGTATTGGATGATATTGCTAGATTAGTTAGTTCCTTTTTACATCTCTTCAATGGTGGTGGAAACACTTTAAGGGATTTCTCAAAATTATATTTCACCGAATCATTTTTAATATTAGTGAGACGATGTTCTATTGTAGCTATTTTACAAGAAAGGGAGGACATATCCTCTTTAGGCTCATCATCAAACACTACATGGATATCAACATGAATTTATTTCTTTGTTACTTCCTCAGTAAATAATGCAAGGGATATGTGGATGGTGTTCACATTGATAATTGGCCTACAATGGGTCTAGAATTTTATTTGCTTGGGAACTACATGATCTCCAGGGATAAACAAATGGTGAAATAAAATTTGGGGCACCGAGAAGAAGGGAGTAATTATGATGAGTTTCCTCATTAAAGCCAGTCAAAATATACATAAAGTTAGTGGTCATACGGGTTTTTCTTGGTATTCAATTGCAAAAAACATCCTTACAAAAGCTTCATTTAAGCTAGAAATATTAAAAATCACATGCAGGGTTTTTGAAGAGGGTTCTTTCAAATAACTTACCATTTCCATCTCTGTCATTGCTAGAAAAGATACAATACTAACTTTTTTACAAGATAAATCACTTGTAATACCCAAAGGGAGTTGTAAATTCATAATATAATTAGTGATAATTTATAGAAGATAAATTCTAGAGAGGTTCGCATGAATTATCATATCAGGCTTAAATGCGAGATTAATTTTGGATGTTCGCATAAATTTGAAAGAAGGGAAAGGAAGAATAATGTCTTTCAAAAAGTGTTCTTTTTTCTTGATTAAAGTTTTTACACAAAGGAAACATCAAATTCAAATAAATATCCATATCTTCTCACAACATATCTTCTAAAAACAAGTGTAAAATCAGTTGGAATAACAACAACAAGGAAAAGATAATTAATGATTGGGCACATGAGTGATTGCGACAAGATATATAAGACAAAAGAGGATTGGAAAATGAAACTAGGATATCTTACACACATCCACATCTGCAACCAAAAACATAATCAATTTGATGGATAACTGAAGAATCTTTACAGTTAAAAGATATTTTCCAAAGATAGACTACAATTTTGTGTCTTTTGGGATTTCTCGTGGATGCTTTTAGAGGGAAAATTAGAGGGAGTTCACAGCAGATTATTGTATAAATATGAGGGTCCATCCTCATAGAATGGGAGGGAGTTTTCTATTCAAAGAAGCTGAAAAGAAAGTACTGTAACTCTGCATGTTTTGGAATACATATGAACATCGAGTTTTCAATCTATTTTGCCAAGGTGTTTTCACTATACAACCATTAGTGAACATTGAGGGAATTCAATTCATGTCCCCTTGTCAATAAATTCAAATTTTGTGTGACATATTCCTGCTTATGATTTTATTTTCTGGTTTTGGATATTGTATGTTGAAATTTGATTTATGAGTCATTATTTCTTACTGCAATTTTGTGTTTATTGCTCTTGTATGTAATACACTAGATCAATCCCCGGTTGATGCATTTTGGTTACTAAATCCAATATTTTTTTGTGATAATTTACTCTATAATATTTAATATGATTCTAAAATCATCATTGTAACCATCTTATTGAGTGATTTTTATCAACCTCTGCGTGTATCTTTAACGTATGAGAAAAGAAGTAATAAATAATTCATTGGAACACTTGCTTGAGTTTTTGTGTTAACTATTTTGAAGTATATGTTGAAAATATTTGTAGATGTTGAGCATAAATGAATGAAACTATTTTTTTTGAGAAATTTTCACTACTTAATCATGTGTTCTTTACTTTCAAGGATAGCATATTGTTATGCTAGTTATTGATGCTTTGTTGTAGGAAATCATTCATCATTTAGTCCCCCACTGTATAAAATAAAACCTACTATATTGTTTCGCAAACTTCTATCTAAACATCCATTTTACCACCTCAGTTGTTTTATTTCTAAAGCATCAGTGAAGAAATTCTTTCATACCGAGATTCCCATCAAAAGTGATGCAAGAACAACTAAACTTTTTTATCTCTAGTAACTTGTATCTAATGCACTAAGTATATATTAAATTCTTGTAATAAATCTTCTAAGTGAGTGTCATATTCATCGCCATGTTTAGCTCAGATTGAAAAGCAATTTATCAATATGAACTAAGTATAAATTATCCCCTCTCCATTCAGGTTACCCAATAGGTCCTCTCACCCTGGTTTAAGGTAGAACCAAAAGTAGTAGGATCAGGGAATCCCCTTTGTATGTTCTTCTCAATCATCCCAAGAGATTAGTTCCAGTGAGAATGTTAGGCACCTCCCCAGATGAAAACAACATGTATAACACAATCCTCCATCCTCTAAGCCTTCATATCTTCTAAAATATCTTGTCAGGCCCCAAGGGGAGTATCATTTTGAACCAATAAGATTCTAGCATCGTTGTTTGGGATTATTTACTCTAGGATTTGCATAAAACATGTGTTTTTGAGAGTGTACTACAATTTGGTTACCATAACTATTGGTAAAACCATAAATATCTGCAAATTATGTTGCTTACTAGGTTATGAAGCATTTTTTCTAAAAAAATTGAGTTAATCTATATATCTAAGGTGCAAGACCCTAGTGGTGGCTCTACCTTTCAAAGAAACTCTAGGTTAGACAAGTGAAAAAATTTCATCCTACTCACCTTGTTGATTAACTCTCCCCTTAGAAAAAATGGAATAATAAAGATAATTTTTTAGATCGGAACCTACTACAAGATTACTCCTAGAATTAGAAAGTGCACATTTAATAAGGAAACAAATTTGGAAATACATGGGTGGTCAAAATTCAAGGAAAAGGGTGTTCAAACCTCTTGATTTAATCCTCCTTTGGTAGAATACTACTCTAGTAAATGTCATAGTTTTGATTCAGGTAGTCCACAAGCATATTTGTAATACTTGTTTAAAAAGGATCAGTTCCCACAAATAACAAGGGTATTCCTCAGCTTCCACATTTGTTTACCCAATAAAATAAAGTGTTCTATGAAACTAAATCCCAAAAATAATTTTATTTTATGGACCATACCCCTTTGTCCCAAAGACCTCCAGTTCCCCACTGTTTTAATCTTCCATTTAAAAATCCACCACCAAATAATATGGATCACCCCCACCTAGATCTCCTTTTATAGTCAATACATATAGACCAATCAATTTCAATGATATGGGTGAGTTATCTTGATGAAGATCCAAGTGAGATCAAAAATAAATTGCCTTAGTTTCAAGGGAACAATTCTATCAGTGGATATCAACATATTAAATTCTTCAAAAATATCATGGATGATTATGAAATTAAACTTGAAGATTTTTATGTTAAATTATTTATACATACATTAGAGGAAGATGCTAAGGAATGGTATTATTCATTACCTACAAATTCAATTGATTCTTAGGCTGAAATGAAGAATTATTTTAGATTGAAATATGGTAATAGAGTTGATCCCAGGTTTCATCTATCAAACTTTGAAAACATTAAGAAGAATCCTAATGAATGTGTGCATGATTTCAACACCAGGTTTAACAAGAATTTTAGTAGATTACTAACCAATATAAGTCCCAGTGATGAGTCTTGTTTAATTAAATACTCTGATGCTTTTGAAAAAAAAAATATTATTACTTGAGAGATAAGGCTCTATGGAATCTGAGACAAGATTTACCTATGACAATCTAGATATAAAAATATCAAAGCATTTAGGAATCCTCCCAAAAGAGAAGGTGTTAAATTGATAAATCACGAAAATCAACAAGCAAGTAAATCTATTTATTTACAAGAAGTAATTAAAACCTTGGTTTGGGATGTTAAGGAGATGGCATGAAAAATGGATACAACAAAGAAGGGGATGACACCAAATCTTTAGGTTCAACATCAAGCCCCTGGGCATATAAATTTTGGAATCATCCCAAAGGAGATCATTGGGTAGAAGACCAAGGAAAATGGCCTACAAGTCTGGGAAATAAACAACAAACCTTCAGAGATAGTAAGATTATCCTAGATCCATTGGCAGTAATAGTTTCAGTAGTGGAAGAGGAGTACACTATTGACTAGTGTGAATTTATTTTGTTATCTCACACTCCCTACAAGCATCCTATTGAGGATGATGATAACAATGATGAATTTTATTTTGGTGATATATGCATGATGTAATGTATGAAGGATTCAATGCAAGGGGCCAATTCTACTGATCTCATGTTCACTAAAAATGTGGAAGAATTTGGGCTTACACCAATCAAGTATTCTCCTTCCCTTCTATAATTAATAATGATGTTGATATGGCTCAATCATTTGAGCTCCCAAATAATGAATTTGAAAATCTAAGAGAATTAATGATAAAAAGAATATGATGGTGGAATTCCCTCGAAAGAGGATAGGAAATTATTAATGAATGTTGTCATTTCCCAAGAGAAATAATATGACCTTCGTAATAGAAAAGTTAAGGGGATTATCCTAGATCCCAAGCCAAATATGCATGTTTCACCATTTTCTTTACGTTATTGAGATAAAACAAATAAGGGTAAGGGCCAAAGAGGAATACTTGTTGTGTTGGTTTGGAGGTTGATGCACACATTTTGATTTCTTGATCCGATGCTGACTGTGAGAGCTTCCTTTTGGCTGGGAGGAACTACTTGAAATAGAAAACAAGACCACCAAAGAAGAGTTAAACAATATATAACAGTGGAATGCCTAGCGTGTGCTAGGTCCGTGAAGTGTGATACTTCCTGTTATCACCAAATCATAGCACCCTTCTATGGTTTATACAAGTGCATATATTTGAACTCACGATGTGATTGGATAACATGGGTACTATCTCCAAGTTGTGGGACTTGCTACTTGAGATAGACCTCCAGAGAAAGCTGGTTCTTGCTCCTAAACTACCTGCCACAATCTACTCTAATGCAGGGGAAACTAACTATTCTAATCCAAATTTCCAAGAGACCAGGGAGAGAGAATGCATGAAATGAAATCCTACACTAAAGCGGTGATACACTAGAAAAGTAGGGTGTGAGAGTAGTCTTCAAATGCGTGAAATACAGAATCAAAGTGCACACTAGAAGAGGTGATGACAGTTCTCCATAATCTAGCAAAACACATTCACAACAATATTTCAAACATACACAATGATAATGGATCCTTGTATGAACATAATAATAGACACAATATTCTTGTAATCAAGGTTGAAGGGGCGAGAAGAATGCAAGAAAACACAGCAGGGGAAGATATATCCACAAACTTATATTTTATTGTTTCATGATATGCACAGTTCAATCTATTACAAGATAAAGGCCTGGATCACCATGCAAGGAGTCCAAAACAAGGGTATGTAACACATCATCTTCACAAAGAAATTTTGGCAGAGCTCTGCTACAAAAAACTACCTCCTTTACAATGAGCCCAACACTCCAATTTATAGAAAAAATGAGAAGAGAAAGAGAAGGGAAAATGGAAATCCTGAAATCTATCCTTCAACCACTTGTAAGAGGAATTAAATGGAGTAAAAGGATTATATATTACTTTCAAAAGGCTCCCCATACTGTCCTAGGTGCTGCAGCAGAGAAAGAATGATGACCAAGCCTCTTAATTGCACTCTCAACCACCAAATAAAACACTATTATGAACCCAGCCACGTTTTATTAAAAATCTTGATCAATATCTCATCAAATCTAAAATTTATTGATTTTTTTGCATTGAGCTTGGAGCCACAATTCCAACAATACCAATTTTGTGTGATTTCATTGAGAAATGCAAAAGTTATGGCCTTCTGAGTGCAGGCAGCTATTTTGGGTCTAACAGGCATTTTCTGTCATTTGATGGGAATGAGCATTAACTGACTGGAGCCGAATATGTTTCTTTTATTAAATATATCTAACCTCATTAAAAATAAGAAAGTCCAATTTTGTGAAAATCGGAGCTCGGAGTCAAAAGTTATGGCCATTTGAAGTTTCACGGGTCAAACGTTGACTTTTCTTCTTTGCCTTCGGCTGTTTCAGCTTTTTGCGTCACTCGCGTCCCGTGTGTACCTTTGTCCTGGCTGTCCCAGACAAATTCTCCCGCATCGGCTGATTCAGCTTCCTTGTCTCTCTTTTGCAGCCTTTTCACCTTTTTGCATCCCTCGCGTCCCGCGCGTACCTTTGTCCCGGCTGTCCCGGATAAAAATCTCCGAACTGCCCGAAATGGACCATCTTTCAGAAAATTGGCCGATTTGCATCCCTCACGTACTTTTTTCCCAGCTATCCCAAACCGCGTGAAACAAACTTGACGATTTTCCCTACTTTCAGTCATTTTGGCTTTTTGCATCCCTCGCATCCCAACGTCCCAACTGTCCTGCGGACCGCCTGGGACAAAAATGTCCAACTTAGCCAATTTTCTTTGTATTTCAGCCCCAAACTTGGTATGACAAACCTCAGTACGACCCGCACTGGTACGACCTAAACCCTTCAGACCTGAAATACTTTAAAACAGCCCTACAACCTTATTTTTTACATTTTTTCATTTTTTCTAACTCGTTGGGATTTCTTCTTGGATGGGAGAGTTAGAGAGAAGCCAAGGGGGTCCAAAAAACATGATTTTGGGCCTTGAATCAATCTACTTGCTTGGGACTGAAGAATTTGATGCATGTTATCAAAATTACCTTGAGGGGTGAATTTTGGATAACACTTCCTAAGTGGCTGTCAATCCACTGTTTAAAATGAATTAATTTGAGAAATAAGAAAATTCCCACTATAGTTGATATGATTTAAGTATCTCATTCAAGTACAATAAGCAAGTCTAATCATAACAGGATAGGATATAGCAGGACTTGAAGTGTGAGGTAATTTTCAAGGTACTGTGACTGGTCAAGGTCAGGTTTTGGGTTGTTTAGGTCACTTGGTAAAAGGTTGTTTGGTTCTGTTATTGGAAAAGGGTATGAAACATAGAGATCAATGTTGGTTGGGTGTAACCGACGACATTTTAGAAGGGACCAACAATGGTCATGGGTAACCGGCATCGGTAGGGTAGAGGTGAAAGGAACTCAATGAGATTTGATTGTGGGGATTGAACTAAAGCTAAACAGAGATGGAAGGGTAGATAGTGAGGTCTGTAAAGGTCTCAGGTATACTCAGAGGTATGCAGCAGACAAGAATGGGTGATTTGGTGGTGTGGGTAGAGGAATGGCTGAGTCTACAAATAGGTAGAAGATGGGAAATGAATATGCAAAGTATAAACTAATAACACAAGTAACAAAGGCTATTATACTAAAATAGACTATGTTGGTAAAAGGTACACTTATTGCGATGTAGGTTCGATGGTTGAATGGTGATAGTAGTTGATCAGAAGAATGGTGTTTGGTGACACAGTAGTGCTTCCTGGAATGCTTCCGTGAGTGCAATACCTCTGGATTTGTCTTGGTGCTAGCTATGTATGTTTGTAGGTACGAAAAGGATCTAGTTGTACTTACATACAGCTCTCTTCTTGTCTTTCTCTAATCTTAGAATGTGCCAACTCAAAAACAAGGTTGCTAAGGTGAATAAATGATAATCTACGACAATTCTTGGTTGACCACCGATGGTTTAAGGATTGCCAGCATTGGTTAAGGTGAGATTCCCAAGGTTTACTTAATTTGGTAGATCTCGCATCCTTTGGATCAAGTTCGTTCCTTTATCCATGGATCTGAATGAACGTTACGTTTTTATGAGTGAGAAGGTGGTTAGAGGGATAATAGGCATTGATTTTTAGGGTTCAACTAAGTCTTATCTCATTAAGGTAAGTGGGACTAACTCTTAGTTAGTTATGGAAACATGCCAAGAATAGGTCTAGGGTGAGGTGGCTAGGTGAGATGGAGGGGTGAGGTGGAAATTATCTTAATTAAAATAATTAAGCAATGAATATTATGAGGATACGTATTAATTTAATTAAGTTAATTAAATTAATATTAATGCGGGGTGGAAGGGGCCATGGTTAGGTGAATATGTTCGAGTTCGTTATTCGACGGGGGGGCAAGGGGAGTGTGACCCAATTTTGGTGTCTACATTTTCCCTCTTTTTGTTGTGTATCTTGTATTAGTAAGTGACACTTAGAAAATGGTTGTGTTGAGTGTAAGTGAGGGTGATGTTGCCCCAAGTGTGGGTAAAGATAAGCCCCCTCAAACTAGGAACCAATGAGGCGAGAAACAAAAGCGGTGAGTGGTTTGATAAAAATGAGTAGGTTGGAAAATGAAGATTAGTGGGCATATCAGGTAAAGGTAAAAGGTCAAGTCGAGAAAATGGGCTAGGGTCAAAGGTAGTGGCAGTTGAACACACACACACACACACATGCTGGAAATTACAACACGGTATAGGTTGAGAATATTTCAAACTTTACATTAGCTAAGGTTGATAGGTCTATCTAAACATGATGGAAGTGAGTCCAGTATCCAAGGTATAGGATATGGTGTGAAAAAAAAAATAGAAGTTAGGTGTAGGAATGTTAAGGTATGTTCTGGTACACCAAAGGTAAGGTTAGGATAAATAACACGGCAATAAGAAAGGTACGGTCGGTAGGCCAAAAAAATATGGGTAACCATGTCACAAGGTACAGCAAGCACGGAGGGTCAAAGGTCACAAAAAGTGGTTCAGGTCAAGGTATATAGGTAATGGTGTGGGTAATGCCAAGGTATAGGGAAAATGACAACCCTTAAGATGTAGTAAAGGCAAGGTAAGGGTAGGTTAGGTGTGTAAATATGGGTCAATGGGTGTCTAAGATGATAAAAATGGATGTGGGTACAAATGATGGTAGAAAAAAGATAGCGTAGTAAGAATAAATAGATGACAGGCTAGACCGATGCCTATTAGAGGGAGACCGACATCGGTTGCCTAGGGAAAAAATAGGATTGGTGATGGTCAGGTCAAGGTGGGTTTATAAAACAAAAAAAAACATATTTTTTGGAATCATTATTATATTATATTGTTGGAGAAAACGATAGATTTGTGTGACTTTTCGGTGCTTGGCGAGAGGAAAGTACAGGGCATTGTACTCAACTGAGGTGGAGATATCTTATTGGTGAGAGTAGCTAGGTAAATAGGTCCACAAGATTAAGGGGATTTACTTGATTGGTGGAAATATTTAAGGTAGATTTCGGCATGGTGGAGGCGAGAGAGGGGTTGGGTGGACCATTGGTGCAATGGCCAAACATACCTCCATGAAGATGGCACCATGACTAGGTAAGATTCGCTCCTGTTACGTGTTTGTTAGGGGATTTGGTTTGTTGAAATTGGGTTTGGGGGGAAATAAATTTGAATTTTGGGAAAAAAATGGGTGAAGTAGGAATGTATGAGGGTGCAATTAGGTGAATGAAGGTGGGGGAGGGGTTGAGGGGGATTTGGGTAGGAATGGTGGGTAGTTAGGGGGAAATGGGGGATTTTGAAAGGAATAGGGCAGGGGTTTTACAGATTTTTTCCACGATAATGACCGACGTCGGTTGAGGGTTAGCCAACATCAGTGGGAGTTAGCCGACATTGGTCACAGATGGGGTGACTAAGGTCAATTTTGGGAGACTATGGTTGGTCAATATTAACAAATGTCAGTCATCATTTGGAGGAAATTTAGCCAAAAATGAAGGTTATTTGGTGGGCTAGATAGGTCAGGAGATAGGAAGGTATAGTTTCCTAAAAATGTGTGGGTAAGGGGGATAAATAGGTATGATCGAGGGGTGTGAAATTGAGATTGGGGGGAGGAAAGGTAGTCGATTAGGGTCAGGATTGGTAGATAGGTAATGAGATAGGAGAGGTTTTGGTCAAGGGTGGAGTGGAGTATGGTCAGGGTCTAATGATTTTATGGTTTGTTATATGTAGGTGAGGGACCAGTTATGGATGTATGATAGGGTGTCGCCTCTATTACTAGATGTTTGGGGGACGTGACCAATGAGGAGTGGAGGCATGTGACCGAGGTGGATCTGATTGGGATTCGATGTTATAGGCATACAGCTCATGATTTTATTTTGATGGTCGCTCTCATTGATAGATGGGATTCCTTGACCAATACGTTCCATTTTCTAACAAGTGAGATGACTGTCACCTTTGAGGACGTTTATAGGATTTTGTGCCTATCGATAGTAGGGATGTAAGTGTATTCTATTTATTTGAAGGAATTAGAGGAGATGATGTTGATAGTATTTTGAGAGGGGATGATGGTGATGAGATTTCATAGCGCCATCCTGAGCTATGGGGAGATGTATGCGGCCCATCCTGAGGAGATGAGGCTAGTGGTTTTGATTATGGAGGTAATGTGTTGTTTTACACTGCCAGATGTAGAGGGTGGGAGATTCTCATGAGCATTGATGGGAGTCCTTCACGATATGATGGAGGAGAGGGCATGCTTTGCCTGGGCTCCAACCTACTTGGTACAGCTATGTTGGGAGCTATGGGCCTATGGGAGACCACAGAGGTTCATCTTATGTTGCACTTTTCTTCTTCACTATTGAGAATATGAGCACATTGTGTATGTTCATCTCATTGGGTTTCCCCAACTAGATGCATTTGAGCCAGGTATGGTCCAAGTTGGTTACATTCGGTGGATGCTAGTTAGTGGGGTGCACTGGGGGTGAGAGATACGCATGATGTAGCCCACTATAGGAAGATAATAGAGGGGTTGTCTGGGGTAGACATCATTTGGAGGCCGTATGTGGGCTTCCCATCATTCAAGTAGATGGTCGTAGAGTTAGATAAGATAGAGTTTCTCCAATGGACAGAGGGGAACTATGTAGGAGAGCACAAGATGATACCCATTGAAAGGTTCAGACGACAGTTTGGGTTACCATAGGATGTACCTCCACCATTCCCACCATACAGGAGGGATGACATGGAGAGGAATATGCCTCTACCACAGCCGATAGTGCCTACAAGGTAGGAGCAGTAGGTGGTAGACCGTTGGATTAATGATGTCATAGTTATAGACAGGTACAGACATTGGTGGGTAGTATGGTTACAAGTGGTACCACCAAGGCTGGGGCAGCCGGACTTGGCCACCATCATAGTGTAGAGAGATGCCCTCCAGGGGTAGGTGGTGACCCTAGTTACACAGTTGGGGATAGTATAGGGACAACTGATAGGGTTAGAGGCACAGGTTTCCACATTACAGGCATAGGTGACAACGCCAGTTGGCCACTGCACAAGCACAAATTGTGGCCATACAAGCCCAGGTATAGGCACAGGAACCCCCACAAGCTCAAGGACAGGTGCCCACACAGGCTAAGGGAAAAGGGCCCATTTTATAGGAAGGGGTGGCATATGGTACCTTAATACATGCACAAGAATAGGGACAGGGTCTCAAGAGATAGGTATAGGGGCTGAGACCGATGGAGCCTCCGCAAACCGTCCTGATGGCTAGATTCAAGGATGCCTTGGGTGAGACACGATACTATCAGGACAACTTAATGGCAGAAGGGATAGACATCCCATCCTATACATATTACAAATAACATCAGGCCTCGAGTGAGAGGAAAAAATCTCACACACAAAGTGTGGAGAGTACAGGGGGTGGGAAAGCCCCAGGACAGGGTCAGGGTGAGACTACTAGTGCATGAAGCCCAGCTCCAAGTGAGGGGCCATCAGAGATTAGAATGAGGCCTATGGTAGGTGGTGAGATGTTAGCAGGATGCTACCCAGGAGCAGAGGAGGAGGAGATAGGTGAGACAGCCATGGAGGATATCCGGTGGGGACATGCCTGATCGTGGCATGTACCTCCATATTTTTATGTATTTTAAGATATACTGGCCTGCATGCCAAAGAGAGCGAGGATGTACATGAGTGTTTTTTGAGATTTTTGATCATATACCATCCTGTGTGCTGGAGATGGTGAGGATGTACATGAGAGTTTTTTGATATTTTTTATCATATACCAGCCTAGGTGCCGAAGATCGTGAGGATTTACATGAGATTTGTTTGAGATACTGGTATTTATTTGTATCTATATACACATGTATATATACATGGACTTTCAAATTTATAGATGATGGTATTTATAGTATGGATAGTGTACTTGTTTTAATTTTCATTGTTATATATATGTAGGTGGAAACCAAGTGGATTAGGCATGATCAAGTCAAGGTCCTAGATGCATGGCGAAGTCAGGTCCATTTAGGCATGATGGAGTTAGGTCGATTTAGGCATGGTGGAGTCAGATTGGTTTAGGCATGATGGAGTCGGGTCCATTTAGGCATGATTGAGTCAGGTCAATTTAGGCATTGTGGAGTTAGGTTGGTTTAGGCATGATTGAGTTAGGTTGATTTAAGTTAGATTTAATGCCCAAGTTATCGGTAACATGGGAAATAAATGATGAGTTATATGTATGTTATGGTGTAAATTTCCAAATATGTGCTATAATGGAAATGTGAAAATGAATGATTTGATGATGTGGTAAAAATGGGTGTTAATTGATGTTTGTTTAGTTTAATTTCCTGTTATTGATATAAAATGGAAACGAACTAAGGTAGAATGTGAATATGAAAGTGAAAGGGGGAATTAGTTATGATAAAGAGTGGTCAAGCTAAACTCCAAGGGCCCCATGCCCTCAAAGTGTTGTCTACATAGTCCCGACGAAAAGGGACCTCAGGCCGATGTCATTCTCCCATAAGCTAGGGAAGATTATGATGAAGTAGAGGAATGGGTTGGTAGGTGTTAGGCATGGGTGAATGTAGGTCATATGCATGGTTGAGTGTAGGTCATAGGCATGATTGAGTTTAGGTCGTAGGCATGATTGAGTTTAGGTCGTAGGTATAGTTGAGTCATTTTAAATATAGGTGTCGATGAGCTAGTCTTGTTATAGGAGAATCAATAGGTGATGAAGAAGGTAGAATGGTAAGAGGTGGTAAAAGAGCCACTTAATTGATAAGAACCCTAATGATTCTACCATACTCTAGATGGGTTTATGAACATAAGACCCTAAAGGCGTTGTATAATGGATCATTCTAAGGGTGAAGGAATTCACATAATCACAAAATGGCATTGTTGCAACAAGTCCCTTGAGAAAAGAGGAAATTAGAATAAAAATGAAATGAGGTGAGAATGGGTAGTTTAGCATAACTTAGTATACGAAAATGTGTTTTTCTCAGTAAGAAACCTAGGATAAAAAATAGGCAAGTCCATGACAAAAATTTCATCATCATTTTTTTTTTGTTTTTTTGTATTTTTAATAGACTGATCAATGCGGGAAGTCTATATGGGATGAGTATAGTATCTCCTTAAGGTCTTTGTGAAGCTGATCGGTGTGGGAAGCTTTTGAATATTTTTTTGAAATGCTTTGATATAGTTTTCCTTCAAGGGAGCAATCTATTTATGGTGGTGGAAATATAATGAAGAGATGTCCCTTTTGAGGGAGTCATATTTTGCTAGAATTTTGACTCAAGGAGTGCATCCCTCTTTGTTTTGGATGTTTAAGTCATGGATAATAATATCGAGGAAGGGTAGGTTCTTGTTTGAACAAGAAAACTAGAGTACACATGAGTTAACTAGGAAAGGGGTGCTTTCGAGTGATGAATGACCATGGGATTCCACCTTGAAGAAGATGAAAAGTATCCATGAGAATCATGCTATGAGTAGAGTTATGGTACTCATATTGAAGATAAGGATAAAATTTGATGGGTAATCACATGATTCTTATTTAGTCGTGGATCCTCAAAATAGGTAATATGGAAGGTGGACAGTGCTCAAGGGACGAGTGATAAAATGACAAAAAGTGATATAGGACTTGATGTCAACAATAAAATGGTCAATTATGAAAGAAATTGAGGGGCTCATGTTTGGGTTTACCTTCGAGTGAAGACAAATGATAAGCACCTGATCCATAGGCATGGGTAATAATATAGGGTCTAAGCTAATTAGGAGCAAATTTTCCCCACTTAATTTTCTCTTCTTTTGTTTCATGTTGATTTTCTTTCAGAATGAGGTCATTAACCTGAAAGGTTTGTTCATGAACATGTTTTTCATAGGCACGTCTGATACATTTTTAGTATATTTGGAGATGGTCAAGAGCATTGAGATGGCATTCATCTAATAACTCAAGTTACGTCAAATGATCTTGGTGAAATTCATCTTCGTTGAGCATGCCTTGTAGTGAGATGCGAAGAGATGGAAGTTGGACTTCGAGAGGTAAGACAACCTCGGTACCGTAGACTAGAGAAAAAGGTGTGGCAGCAATCAAAGTGTGAATACTAGTGCAATAAGCCCACAAGGTGAAAGGTATATGCATATTCCAATCCTTCCCAGTATCATTGACTACTTTCATAAGAATTTTCTTTAAGGTTTTATTGGTTGATTCGGATTGGCCATTGATTTGCGGGTAATAAGGTGATGAGAAATTGAGTTGGAGACCAAAAGCATTGCATAGCTTGTGTAGGGTTTTGTTTTTAAATTTATTTCCATTATCAGTGATGAGGTGGTGAGGAAAACGAAAGAGACAAATGATGTGATGGTTGATGAATTCACATATTTTCTTAGATTTTGTAGAAATAAGACGAATGGCCTCTACTCATTTATTGTAATATTCAGTAGCAGTTATGATCTATTGATGACATTGTGAATAATGGGGATTGATGTCACCAACAGGATCCAAACCCCATTGAGAGAAGGCCAAAGGTCTCGTGCTACCTGTAAGGCATGACTAGGTGTGTGGTGGAGGTTGGCATGTTGCTAGCATTTCACACAATGTTTGACATAATCACAACAATCGCAGTTTAAGGTTGGCCAATAATATCCAAGGTGAAGAATGCATTTGGTGATAGCTAAACTACTAAAGTGACCTCCAAAAATTCCATCGTGGACTTCCTTAATGGTTTAGGGAATTTTAGAACTTGTAAGGCATCATAAGAGAATATTGTTGAAGTTGTGCTTATAAAGAATACCACCCATAATGACATAATGGGAAACACTTTTAACAAAGGCACGTTTTCCATTACGAGTGATATCGGTGGGTAGAATGGAAAGGGAAAGATAGTCTGTATATTTATTATACCAAAGATCACATAGGTCAGGTGCAATGGTTCCAACGGAGTAGACTTCATGAGGTATATAAGAGGGTGATTGTAGCCTTTGTATGGTGATAAAGATTTTAGAGTCACCTGGCAAAGCAAGTATCTGAGAAGCCAAACAGGCCATGGTATCCAAAAATTTATTGGTAGAACATGGGGTGGTTTGAAGTTCGTAATGGTCAAAGGTGGTCAAAAAATATATCTACTTGATGTTTATACTTTTAAATTATCTCATTATGACACTGGTAAATACCATTGACTTGGTTGATGACCAGCTGGGAATTTCCAAAGATATTGATGGACTTAATATCCAAGGCATAAGTAGCCTGGAGGTCTAATACCAGTGCTTCATATTCAAATATATTGTTTGTATAATCAAAATCAAAATTAAAAGACAAAGGCATATGTTCACCATCAAGAGGAATGAGGATAACACCAGCCATATCCCCACCCTGACACTTAGAGCCATCAAAGAAGAGTGTCATTTAGTAAGTGGGTTCATCTAGGGAGAGGGTAGCTATAGACTCATCTAGGAAATCAAATTTAGAGGGTTGATTCTCAACAAGAGGTGTGTTAGCTAGTTGATCAGAAATAGTCTGGCCCTTGGTGGAATTTTGATGAATGAATTTGAGTTTGAGGTTGGAAAGAAGCATAAGCCAACATAAAACACGTTGATGTTAATAGGGTTTGGCCTACATATATTGTAATGGGTTAGTCTTAGTAATGACGAAGGTTTTATGGTTGAGTAGGTAATGGCACAGTTTGGTGGTGACAAAAACTAAAGCTAACTAGAGTTTTTTCATGTGGGTATATCTAGTTTCATATTCCAGAAGGGTGTGACTTATGTAATAAACTGCTTGCTCTTTTTGTTTCTCATCATGATGAGTGAGCATGACACCTAAAGAATGGTCAGTGTCAAAAATATATAGGTAAAAGGGTTGGTCATCCTTAGGAGGAATGAGCACTGGTGGTTGAAGAAGGTATTGTTTTAAGGCTTCAAAGGCTTTCTGACATTCATCATCCCATTTGAATGAAATGTATTTCTGAAGAAGATGATGAAATGGTTGAAAACAGTCAGAAAGTTGTGAGATGAAATGAAAAATGGATTGCAACTTACCTTGTAGGCTTAGAAGTTGATAGAGATTAGTGGGCAAAGGTATTTCCAGGATAGCCTTGACTTTGGTAGGTTCGACTTATATGCCATGTAAAGAAATGATGAAACCCAGGATTTTTCCATAAAGTACTGTAAAGACACACTTCTTTGGTTGAAGATGCACATAATACTTAATGAGATGGTCAAAGATGACCTTAAGGATGAGAAATTGTTCAGTTTGATGTTTAGATTTGGACAGAAGATCATCTACGTAATCTTCCAATATGTGATGCATTATTTCATGGAAGATGTAAGTCATGGCTCGCTGATATGTAGCACATGTGTTTTTAAGGCAAAAAGACATGACTCAATAACAGAAATTCCCCTAAGGTGTGATGAAGTCAGTCTTATGTTGATCTTCTAGAGCTAGTAATATTTGATTGTACCCTGAGAAACCAACCATGAGACATAACATTTCATAGCCAATGGTGAGATCAACTAGTTGGTTAATGCCAGGTAGGGGAAAATCATTTTTGGGACAAGCAAGGTTGAGGTCATGGAATTCCATGCAAATGTGAAGTCCCCTATTCACCTTTGTGATAAGAACGATGTTAGAAATCCATTGGGGATAGTCAATAGGTAAGATGAAGGAAACTAAGAGAAGGCACTGAAGCTCTTCTTTGACCAAAAGAGCAATGCGAGGATGTATTTTCTGAAGCTTTTTTTTTATGGGTTTGGCATCAAGAATGGTTATGATATTGTGGACCACGATATTTTGGGTCAATACTAGGCATATCGGCATAGGATCAGGCAAACGCGTTGTTATGGTCTCGAAGGAATGAGGTGAAGGTTTAATGTTTAATAGCGTCAAAGGATTGACTGATCTTTAGAATGTGTGGGTCATCCTACGTGTTAATGTTGATTTCAATGGTTGATTAATTCAACATGTTTTATGTCTTAGAAGGTAATGACTGGTGAATATAAGAATCTTCTGCACCCAAGTAAGTGAGAATGGATTCATCTTCCTGACATTGAACGAAATTCATAGAAGGTTTATCGTCATTGATCATGTCAGGATAAAGGAATGGGAGAGAAGAGGGAGCCTTGCCATCACGTTGATAGGTCAGAGGTCCCAGGGAAATGGTATTTATGAAATAAAAAAGTTAGGGGGAATAGATTCAGGATCTATGGATTCTACGGGTGAAGATGGTAACGTGGGTGAATGAGGTGGGGAATGTGTTTCATCCTAAATGAGGTCAATGCAATCCTTCTTGGGAAGTGGTGCATTAAAACCAATTCCACTACGGTAATTTTGTTTACGAGAGGTACAAGAAATGATAGTATGGCAGCCTTGTTCGTAAAAACTAAAGCCAAATCATTTCCATGCACACTGGTGGAGGAAAGTCTGAGCGAAGTGAAAAATAGTAAGGGAATGTAAGTCAGATGAAAATGGTTGGGTTTGGGATGGAGGTTTAGGTTTATAGGTGGAAATATCAAGCCCCCCATATGTTAGATTAGTGTGAAGGTTAGGAGGACCATAAGGAAAAACTTCACCTATGCGGATGGCATAACTGGGGTGCTAACGTAGGTTCCCATAATCTTGCGGGGTGAGGAAGGTGTCGATATTTAATAGGCGGTATTCCCTAAGAGTGAGGAATTGAAAAACACCTTCTAAGGGATCAATAGTCGATATGTGGGTAGTGGGTATGCACAACATGCTAGATGATGGGGAAACATGTGAGTCAGCTATAAAGGTTGTAGCGGCAGTAGGGATAGCAAGGGTAGAGGTGGGAGAGGTGGTGGTAGTCTTGGTGGATGGGCTTGTAGATGAAGGTGAAGTAGGGATAGTGGTAGATGCCTTAACTAGTACAAGCACATCATTGGGTTGGTATAACATGTTACAGGTCTTGAAAGGTGATTGGTTGGTGGGGATGGTGTAATTATGTCCCTCGTGTTCAAATTTGAGGTAATATTGTAAATTTAAAGGGACACAACCCATGACAAGGATCCAAGGCCCTCTAAGCAATAGATTATACTAGAACTCCCCTTCTAGGACATATAAAAGTTTTGGCATAGTGCGGGTATCCATGCGGACATGGAGGACGATGGTACCCAAGGTAGAGGTCATGACATCATTAAAGGAGCATGGCGTAACTAGATTACCATGCATGTAATTGGTAGGTATGCACATTTAGTCATATGCATGAGAGGAGATGATGTTAATACTAGCACCACTGTCTATTATAGTTCATCATATACGTATATTATTGATAAAGACAAAGATGAAAAGAACAGGGTCAGGGTTTTCGTACTGGAAGGGAGAGATATCTTCATCTGAAAAGCTGAGGGTGGCTACTTGGTGAGTAGGTGGACACGTAGAGGAAGATGATGACCTAGTGAGAGAGGCTACGTGGTGAGGGGTAATGATGGAGGCCAGAGGCGTGGGGTCATTTGGTAAAACCTCAATAGATTGAAGGAACTCCATGAGGACTTAATGATGTGACTCAGAGGTTTGGATGAGGTCATATAAAGACATTTTGGCAGGGGATTGGTGTAGTTGTTTTAGTATTGTGTGATGTGTGACCCCATCGAAAATAGGATATTTAGGACCTCGAATGGTGACTTTGGGTGTGGGTGCAGATGGTATGTGGGGTACATGGTTGGTTGATGGGCTAGATGCCTTTTCCTTGCCTTTTTCTTTCTGGGCACAAGTGGAAATGTTAATCTTGAATCTCAGGGGTGGAGATATTTTTTGTTGAGAAGGTAATAGAAGAATATCTAGGGAAATTAGTGAAGGTGAAATGGGGTCCTCATCAAGAAGATCATCTTCGTCAAAATTTTCTTCAAGAAGACATAATTGGACAAGAGTGGTTTTTAAAGCCTTGCAATTCTCTACATCATGTCCTGGCACATGATGGTAGGCACAAATTTTAGTTTATTCAAACCCTTTTGGTTTGGGTTTGAGTGGGTCATAATTTCTAAGAGGTGGTAATGTGATGAAAGAGGTTTCAAGGAGATTGGTTAAGATTTTGGCATAGGACCCGACTAATGGATCATCCTTTATAGGAGGGGGAATGGGTTGGTCCCCTAGTTTGGTATGTGGAGTGGTCTTAGATCTGGGTGGCATTTTCTTGGGTATGGGCATGGTGGAAGAGATTGCAATGAAAAATTTGGTTGGTTTAATGACCTTATTGGAGGATAGCGGATTCTTAGCTTTAGGTTACACCTTCCTGGGAAAAGGTGATGCAATAGTACGAGATGTAGAGGGAAAAGTAGATGGTGGAAGAGGGTGGGTTACCCACGGGAAAACCGAATTGCGGTGGAGGTGGTTGGTAGAGGTTGGGTAGAAGGTGTAATAGGAAGAGAAGAGAGTGTTATGGGTAGTGAATAAGTTATGGAAGGTAGTGGTGGTATGGGTGGTAAGAAGGTTATGGGTGACGATGGAGGTTATGTGGATTGCTTGGGTATATTAGAGGTTTGTGATGAATAGGTGGGCTGTTGTATTCTTGGTTTTCTGGTGGAAGAAGGTTGTTTGGCCAGGGTCAAGGGGTGAGGTTTTAGGATGGATGGGAGAGGTGAAGGTGATAACGGCGTGGTAGGTGAGGCTGATGTATGTGGCCTAGGAGGTTGGGTCTTTTATTTAGGGGTTGGAATAATTTTAGTGTTGGTTTGGGAAGATGTGGCTAAATACAATTTGATAGGTGGGTGAGTAAGGTTTGATGTCGGCATGGCCCCTAAGGTAGTGATGGATTTATGTAAGGGAGATGATATAGACGTGGGTAGGAATTTGGTTGTAGATGTATATTAGGTTATGGGTAGAGGTGTGTGTTCAGATCTGGGTGATAACATGGAAGATGTTGTAATAGTCATGGTTGTGTTTTGTTTGGTTGCTTGAAACACTTTTGGATAGATTGTGGAGGTTTCGGTGAGTAAAAAATGCATTTGGGTTGAAGCAAGAAGTAGAAGATGTCCCCAAAGTAAGTATTTGTCAACATAGTCCAGGCGATCAGCCAAGTGTGAAAATGGAACCATTGTAGGCGGGGCCGATATGGATCGAGTAGTAATCCCCGTAAAATGTTTTTGAGAAACAGGGAAATGGCTATCTTTAGACTCTGTAGGTAAGAGAGCTGAAAGCATATTAGCATGATTTTGGAGGTCTGATGGAGAATGGTCATCTAAAGGAAATGGTGTTTTTACAGGATCCTCTATAGGAAGAGGAGATGATGGGCCAAACAAGGTGTAATCTCTGTGTGGTGGTGTAGGGAGTGGACTTGTATCCCCTATGAGTGGGAGAGGCGCTACTAACATCTACTCGGTAATTTTAGGGGCTAAAGGCGGAGTGATAATTATAGGCTCTTTTATGGGTGAAGGAGAAAATGAAGGGGGTTCTTGTGTTGGTGGAGGAGTAGATGAAATAAGTTCCTGTGGAGGTAGGGGAGCCCAAGCTAAGATTTCTTCTATGGAAGGAACATGGGACAATTGGAAAGCAATTGGTATGTCCTCGAAAATGGCGTGGACCTCACAAACATTGTTATAATTAGTTGAAGTGTAAATAGTTTGGTTTGAACATGGGGCATGATTAAGGAATGTTTTTTTAGAGATATGTAGGTTTTGGTTAGCGGGTGCATTTGGGTTATCTAAGACTAGATCTCCATTGTCTAACATTTCTTGTAAGATATTCTTGAAGGTGATGCAGTTACAGTTGCTATGACCTTTGACATGATGATAGTTGTAAAATTCATGTTCTTTATACCACACAGGCATTGGGCAATCAGGGTCAAAAATAGTGTGTGGTTTTATAGGTGGAAGGGTAATGGCACTAACCTTAATAAGCTTTTCCAACACAGAAGAATAAGGTTCCCCTATTAGGGTGTACTTTTGTTATTCTCATCTGAACTAGAAGGCTTGAATGGGAGAGAGATTAGAAGAAGGCTTGGCTTGGTTTGATGGGTGAGAGGGCCTAGCCTTGAGAACTATGGCATTGGCAGGTCCTTTGGGTTTTGAATAGTTGTTCTAGGGTTTTGAAGATGAAGAAACATCATTTGGTTTGAACGTGATGTACTTGTTATGTAGCTAAATTTTCTTTTCTTCGATAGAATGAATCTCCAATTTTTCGTGCCATGGTGAATGCCTCATCAAAGGTACGGAAGGTCTACACCTGTAGGGTTGATGAGATGTTTCTAGCACAAGCCCAACTAAAAAAATCTATGAGTTTAGTTTGAGGTAATTGAAATGTGAGCTGGTTAATTAGGCTATGCCAGCAAGTGACAAATTCAGTGATAGACTCATCATCATATTGTCGTGTGGAGTAAAGATCATTCATGGTGACTTTCTTAACAATGTTGATTGAGAAGTGGTCTAAGAAGGCTTGGGCTACTTGATTAAATGAGTAGATCGAATGTCTGGGTGGCCCACTGTACAATTCCAATGCAGGTCCTGTCAAGGACATCAGGAAAGTCCATAGGAGTAAAGTGTCATCATGGGCGATCAGGTAACACCCATGTTTGAAAGACTGCAAATGTTGCTATGGGTTTTCTTTACTATTGAAATGGTTAAATTTTGGCATTTCCAAATGTACAAGGTATGGGTGAAAAGGAATGGATAGATGAATGGGATCATTACAAATTTCATCATAGGTGAGAGAATTACATGAGCTAGAAACGGATGCTTCCAGTGTCTGCATCCTTTCCATCATTAATTTGATGAGGTCATTGGTAGGTTGTGATGGAAGGGCTCCACTTGTGGCATAGGAGGGTTAGTACTGAACATATGATGTGGGTGGAATTCTAGTGTATGGTGGTGTAAAATAGGAAGGTTGATAATATGGGATTGAAATAGAGCACATATATCCAAAATTAATGTTGGACGAGAAAGGGACTATTGATAATACATATATGTAGGTGGAGCAGTCATAGTGACTCCAATAGTGATTAGGGGTAGAGACTGCGAGATGGAGAGGACAAGATTTTGGAATGAAGTAGGGGTCACCGACACCATAGGTGGTTGTGTTGCAATTAGTATCTATGAGATAATGGGTTCGGATGGGGTTATGGTCTAGGTGGTCAATGAAGGAACAATAGATACTATAGGTGCAACTGATACTACAAATACAACAGTCATAGCAGGTATGGGGTCTAGCTGCAAAACCACTAGGGGTAAATTAGGTGAAGATAACACTGAACTAGAAGGGGCTAATGAAAAAGTGGGGATAAGGGTAGGAGATATAGATATAGGCATGCCATATATCATCTGACCTAAGGAGTCTCAGGAGGAAGAGTGGGAAAGGTAGAATTTTAAAGCTGTGGGATTCTAATCGAGGATTCATGCAAAATCCTCATCACCTATAGCAATGCTGGTAGGAAGGGTTGGATCCATGTGTGGTAGGACATAGGGTGGGGAAGGACTAGGAGGGAGTGGTTGACAACTAGCATGGAATATAAGAGTGTAAGCTTGGTTGCGAGTCAACACCATGTGAATTAATGTATAGTAGGTGATGATGTAGCCTGCAGATGACACAAAAAGTAATAGGAATGAGAAAAATAGGTGTTTGTAAGTGGATTTGGGTAATGTATCAGTTGAGAATCGGCACAGGGTAACTAACGTCGGTTATGGATGACTGATGATGGTTCCGGTGTAACCAAGGCTGGTTACTATGAGAAAATAACAGTTAGACCAAAAGGGGTAAAAAAAGATGAATGTCAGATAACTAAGTTGTATGATGACCATTTATGAGAATAAAGAGAGTACAGAGACTTAGAAAAAATTCAAAATAGTGAATAAGATGAGAATAGGTGTCCCTTGGGCAAGTTAACCAAAAGGATAGGGAAATGAAGGTGGTTAGGTAGAACCGATAACAGTGAGGTATAAACCAATGCCAGCGGATAAATCGATGCTGGTTACTGTGAAAATTTGAAGAATGAAGGAAAATAGATTTTTGTGAACTGATATCAGATGAATGATCAACCCAAAAGCCTAAAAATGATATAATGAGGTTCTGACACACTCAGAAGAAGTCAAAATACTCCAACTATGATTGTGGAGTGTGCAAGGCAAAAAAATGGAAAATGTAGAAACGTATCCTCACAACTCAAAATGCAATTCAATCAAATGCCAAAAACACGTATCCAACAAGTGCTTTTAATGTGTTGAGCTTATGTTATTTAGAAGACTAAATTATGAATTTAGAGTAGAGTTTTTTGTGAGGAAGGCTTCCTACGAAGAAGGATATCTAAAAGGAGAGGTTTCAGGTTATGTTATGGCAAGGGCAGGCCATCCTCTGAGGTAATGACTAGATAGAAGTAACCAGCTAGGTGCCCACTATCAATCCACTAATCATGTGATCTTTGAAAGTTTCTTCTGGGTGGGATGTTGTTTAAGATGTGTATTTTTTTAAAATTTTGTGTAGTTTGGTAGAAGAAGAAAGAGAGTGCTTTTCTATGATTCTTTGTGTAAACCATCAGCTGGGCATGACTTCCAACATATAGGTTGCCCTCATTTTAATGTGAGATAAATGCAGCATACCATGATGAAATACAATTTATTTTAAACCCAAATTGAAAAAATTACATTCGATGAAGAAAATGATGAACAAGTAGGAACGTGCTCTTTCACTACTTCTGCGAATGCAAGAAAGAAGAAATGGTTTGTTTTAAGCACCAGAAAATGAATGTTGTTTTAGATGATTAGAATAAGAGAGGATTACCATGGAAAGGGATTTACTGCGAGTACATTTAGAAAGTAAATAAACACACCATATTTACCTAGGAATGATGAAAAGTGCAAGGAACCTCGGATGGGTCCCACCAGGCATGCCAAAATGTTTCACCATTTTCTTTACGTTATTTAGATGAAAAAAATAAGGGTAAGGGCCAAGGAGGAATACCTGTTGTGTTGGTTTGGAGGTTGATGCAGGAGTTCTGACTTCTTGATCTACTACTGATTGTAAGAGATTCCATTTGGTTGGGAGGAACTACCTAAAATAGAAAACAATACCACCGAAGAAGAGATAAACAATATATGACAGTGGACTTCCTAGCATGTGATAGCTCCAGGAAGTTTGATACTTCCTAGGTGGTTGTCGATCCATTGTTTGAAAAAACTTAATGTGAGAAATAATCAAATTCCTACTGTAGTTGATATGATTTAGATGTCTCATTCAAGTACAATAAGAAAATCCAATCATAACAGGCTAGGCTATAGTCAGATTTGAAGTGTGAGGTAACTGTTAAGGTACTGGGACTAGTCAAGGTCAATTTCTAGGTTGTTTAGATCACTTGGTAAAAGATTGTTTGGTTATGTTATTGGAAAATGGTATGAAACACAGAGACTGATGTTAGTCAGGTGTAACCAATGACGATTTATAAGGTAATGACGATGGTCATGGGTAACCAACATCGGTAGGGTCTGGGTGAAAAGAACTCAATGAGATCTGATTGTGGGGATTGAACTAAAGCTAAAAAAAGATGGAAGGGTGGATAGGGAGGTATGTAAAGGTCTCAGGTATACTCAGAGGTATGTAGCAGATAAGAAGGGGTGATTTGGTGGTGTGGGTAGAGGAATGGACGATTTTATAAATAGGTAGAAGATGGGAAATGAACATGCAAAGTATAAACTGATAACAGAAGTAACAAAGGCTATTATACTGAAATAGACTATGTTGTTATAAGGTACACTTACTATGATACAGGTTTGATGGTTCAATAGAGATAGTAGTTTATTAGAAGAATGGTGTTTGGTGACACGGTAGTGCTTCCTGGAATGCTTCCGTGAGTGCAATACCTCTGGCTATGTCCTGGTGCTGGCTATGAATGTCTGTAGGTACGAAAAGGATCTGGTTCTGCTTGCATATAGCTCTCTTCTCATCTCTCTCTGATCTCAAAATGTGCCAACCCAAAAAAAAGGTTGGTAAGGAGAATAAATGGTAACTGAAGACAGGTCATGGTTGACTGGCATCAGTTTAGGGATTACCGGCATCGGTTAAGGTGGGATTACCTAGGTTTACTAAAAATGACAGATCTCACATCCTTTGGATAAGGTTCATTCCTTTATCTACGGATCAAAATGGACGTTACATTTTTATGAGCCAGATGGTGGTTAGAGGGATAATAGACATTTATTTTTAGGGTTGAACTAAGTCTTAGCTCATTAAGGTAAGTGGGACCAGGTCTTTGTTAGTTATGGAAACATGCCAAGAAAAGGTCTAGGGTGAGGTGGCTAGATGAGGTGGAGGGGTGAGGTGGAAATTATCTTGATTAAAATAATTAATTAATGAATATTATGAGGATGGGTATTAAATTAATTAAGTTAATTAAATTAAAATTAATGTGGGGTGGAAGAGGCCATGATTAGGTGAATATGTTTGAATTGGTTATTCGATGGGGGGGAAAGGGGAGTGTGACACAATTTTGGTGTCTACAATGCCTCTCTTGAAAAATAATCCCCAAATATAATCCCAAGAAAATCATGCTTGATAAAGGCCCTATTACTACCTCAAGACCAAGTACTTCTTCCTCATCCCAAACAATAAGGGAACATTTCCCATCAAGGAAAACATTCACCCTTGCCCTTGATATAACCTTTCCTAAATATGCTACATGTGATATGGATCATATCCTAAATCAAATAAAAATAAGTGTCCCTATTGTGGAATTACTTAGGATTCCCAAACATAGAAGAAGGGAATTTAAATATTTTGGGTTGAAGAAGGATGGGGTTTTCAAAGAAAGAAGATCAAGTAATATGATGACTTCTCCTACTATTGTTGAAGATGAAATAAAATGAGACCAAGAGAACACATAATATCCCCTAAAAGTATGTTTGGGTACATAATTGGTAGATTCTAAGTCAGTATTGGATGTAGATCCTTTCTTTAACACTCTCATTGTCAATGAAAGGCTTCTCCATAATTTCATGTTTGATTCAGGAACATCTTGCAACATCATGCCTTTGGAATTCATGAATGAATTGAACATTAAAATAACTTCTAATTTTGGGAGGTTTTTTCCCCTGAATTCAAGAGAGGTACGTGATGTTTGATATGCCAAAAGTTTGATATTATAGCGTGCTCCCTATCCTAGAAAATATTTAATTATGAATGTGGTTATAGTAGATTTCCCTGCTAAACGGGACATGTTGTTATCATGAAAATGGGATGGAAGTATAGGGGTAGTGTTCAAATGGAAATGTATTTTTCTTCCATACCCTTGGAAGGAAATCTGGTCAAGCTACATAGAGAGGATAAAATGCTCCACCTTATTGAAGACCCCCTAAATGCTTCTTATGAAGTATTATTTGTTGATACAGACTTAGGTAGCTTTATAGGTTATGCTAACTTTGAAGATCAATGCATGTATATAAATGCACACCTTGAAAATTTCAGTGTCTCGTGGACTATGAATTTTGATGGAGCATATTCTAATGTTGGAAATGGAGCTAGAGTGGTTCTAATGTCTCTAAACCATGGTTATTTCAATTTTTGTTTCAAATTAAAATTTGAGTGTACCAACAATATAGATAAATTTGAAGCATTAATCCTAGTTTTAAGATTTGCATGGAGGCATGGGATTAAATATCTCATTGTCAAAGGAGATTCAGAGTTAGTTGTGAAATAAATTACAAAAATATATATGCAACTAAAAACCAGAGGTTGAAATCATATAATCATGCAGTCTAGGATCTCATTGAATTATTTGATTCTTTTAATCTCCTCTACCATGAGAGAAGTCAAAATTCAGCAGTTGAAAAATTGGCCATCTTAGCTTCTCAGTATGCCAATGAAATAATGTCTTCATTGTACAATTATGAGTTAGAAGTGTTGGTTAGAGCTTCAGTCCCTAATAACAAGCAGGTTTTTGAAGATGATGCTTAGATCCAAAGGTTCTTAACTTGCAGAGGTGAGTTCACTAATCAACTCATCAACCTTGAACCTATGATGGTGCTATATTAAGGAAAAGAAACCCTCTTTGGGAAGGTTATGATTCAGTTAAAGAATAATACTATCCCCAGAGGACTAGTGAGCCTTGAATCAATTTTTAATAGCACTGAGAAAATTATGAGCAAACGTATCTATATATCTAGGGATGTTGAGGAATATTAATTGGGAACTTCTTAGAATCTAAGAAAGGTCTAGTCACAAAGCAACATGAATGAAGAATAAATACGATCTTATACCAAACTATTGAGAAAGTATCAAGATTATCTCGCATGGTCCTATTCCAAGTTAAAATCTTACAAGGAAGATCTATTTCAACATGAGATACCATTGGAGGCCCATACCATTCCCTTTAGGAAAAAAAATCTGATCAACCCCATCCTCACAACTAAAATGTAATAGGATTTGACAAAGTTAAAATATGGTGGGATAATACAACCCACTAGGTACTCCCCATGGGTGTATAACTTGGTACCAGTTAGAAAAAAGAATTGGGATATTTGGCTTTGTGTGGATTTTGAGAATTTAAATAAGGAATAAATAAAAGATAATTACCCATTTTCCAACATGGAAAATATGTTATAAAATATAAGAGGATCCGAGTTACTATCTAATTTAGATTCCTTCTCAAGTTATAATCAATTTGTGGTGAAACAATCATAGTAATTCAAAACTAATTTTACCATCCCTTAGGGAACATATGTCTATGTTAGGATGCCTTTTGGATTAACGAATTCTAGAGAAACTTTTCAAAGAGCCATGGATGTGGCATTCTCTACTTTTATTAATGATTTCATTGCAATTTATCAAGATTATATAACTATGTTCTCTAGGAAAATGGGTGACCTTTTGGATCACCTTGAAAATATATTAATCAGATGTAGAGAATATGGGATATAATAAAATCCAAAGAAGTGTAATTTTGGGGTTCAAAAGGAAAATTTGATGGGACATATTGTGTTAGAAGGAGTTATGATAGACCCTAAAAGGGTGGAATAAATTAATAAAGTCCCCATCCTCTATCTAAAAAAGGCATCTAATCCTTCTTTGCACAAATGAATTTTGTAAGAATGTTTAAGTCTAGCTTTTCTAAGATCACTCTCCCCATCAAAAGAATGTTGAAAAAGAAACAAGTCATCATGTGGGCAGAAGTGGTTGTTCAATCATTTGAAGTAATAAAGGAGACACTCAAAACTGCCCCAATATAAACTATCCCTAATCATAAAAATGAGTTTAGATGTTTTATTTTACCTCAAAAAAAATATTTTATTTTGTATTATTGTAGAAGGATGAAGAGGGGCATGTGAAACGTATTTCCTTTTTTACTAAAGCCCTGCAGGGGTCTGAAGTGAAATACTTTATTATGAAAAAGAAAGATTCTTCCTTAGTAAAAGCTACTAAGATTTTTAGACCCTATATTATGATTTCCAAGATCATGGCCTATGTGCCTCATATAATGGTGAAATATATCCTATCTCAGATAGAAATGTCAAGAAAGAGGTGTAGGCAGGTAAACAAGCTTTAAGATAATGATATGGAGATTCAAACCACAAAGTTAGTTAGAGGCTTGGGATTAGTGAGGATGATGGCAAAAATAAATTTATAGGTAGTTGAGATACACATTGTTGACAAAGATGTGCAACACTCATATGAAAAGGTGAGTACCTCAACTTGGTACAAAGACATAGTATACTACATAATAATCTTTAATTGTCCTTCTCACTTAGACAAAAATTAAAGGAGGACAATCAAGTTGTTTTCCTAAAAAAAAATTTAACTGATCATGGTCGGGCTTGGAAAATCCTAGAAGGAATCTTATTTAGATGTATTATAGAGGAAGAGGCCTCTGAGATAATTGTTGGGTTTCATTGAGGCCTATATGGTAGCCATTTTGTTTGAAGGGTTATTGTTGTTACAGACTCACAGCACCCCTGGATGCAAATCAGGCTTCTAGGTTGATCATTCTAGCATCCAGTGTGATTGCACAACATGGAAACCTCTCTCCAAGTGTGGTGACTTGTGAAACTGAGAGAGAAATCTCCAGATTAGAGGCTGGTTCCTCAACTCCTCTGATTAGATCTAATGCTTGCACAACTACAGAGGTTCAGGTCCTAATCCTATTCTATATTGCAAGGAGACAGGGATATAAGTGCAAAAATTGAAACTAACTAAAAATGGTGATGCACCAAAAGGAGTGGTGAATATTCTTGTCATGCAAATAGACACAAACAAAAGATTTCAGCATAAAACATACACAGACTGAGAAGATATAATTTAGGATCTGAAATGAAGCAAATAACACAAACAAAGGAATGAACCCCATTCACAAAGCTTGCATTATTATTTCCAATGTCAAAAACACTGCATTACAACCTCAGAGAGGTAAAAAACTATTACAGTCTTTGAAGAGGTCTGATTCTTGTAACAATCACTTACTGGAGGTGAAAGCAGAAGATTGTTATGCCAAAAAAGTATTCCCCCCTAGAAATGAGCCAAAAATGGCTTTTACATTGCATGGGTCGAGCCCAGGAGAGAGAAAAACATACAAAAACATGGGAACCCATTCCTCGTTGACTGAAAATGCATTAAATCAACATGGAGGACCTTACAAACCCATACCCTGCCATTTTTGACCGAAATGGAGGGGAATACCACCCATTCTGCATTAAATCTGGTCGCTGAAATGTCACTTCTAGCCATGAACACGTGTCAAATCCGTTTCTTAATTTTCTCTCTCCAGACTATGCCAAAATTCAAGATTAACCCTAGAATCATGTAGAGAATTTTATAAGCTTTCCAATGATATAAAAAACATGCAAATCCGAGCTCTGGATCGAAAGATATGGTGATCTGAAGATTTAGGGCACAAAACAGGCGAAAATATGTTTTTAAAATTTTTCCCGCACTTCGCCACCTGGATGACACGTGTCAAACGCTGATTGGATGTGTAATTCTCTCTCTCTTGCTTACCCATGTGTTTTCTTGAAAGTTTTGACATTTTGTAACCTTTTGGAACATTTTCCACTTTTTCCCCGCGTCCCCGCAACTGGGGACACGTGGCATGATCTGGTTGGAGGACAGGGGCGCGGGATCATCCTTCATCTTTTAGTTTTTGGCCAAAACTTCTACCAAATTTTCCAACTCCTCCCCGAGCTCTACACTTTCCTGCTCCATAGGACATGTGTCCTCTTTTTATTGGCTCAGGCCAGCGCTTCAAACCTCGCCCTTTGAACTTTTGGACCTTCCCCTTGTGACACGTGGCGTCTCCTGATTCATCCGCGGGCCAGCCGGCTTTTTGCGTCCACCGCGTCCTTTTGTCCCAGATGTCCCTATGCTCTTTGGGACAAAAACTTCTGATCCACCCGAAATGGGCTTCTCTGTCCCTTTTCTGCCGATGACACGTGGCATGATCTGATTGGCTTTCGGCTCCTTCGGCTCTCCGCGTTCGCCGTGTACTTCTATCACAGCTGTCGTAGTGCTAAAGTTCTCTGTTTCGGCTGATCCAGGCGGTTCGCGTCCTTCGCGTCCTCACGGCCCAAATGTCCCAGACTTCTGCTCAGTAGTTAGTCAATTTTTCTTCCTCCTTCAGCCGAATCAACCTTCCGCGTCTTGCGCATCCCGATGTCCCAGATGTCCCAGATGTCCCTTTGCTTCGTGGACCGCCTGGAGGCCTTTCGGCTGGTTCGCGCCCCGACATCCCAACTGTCCCAAGGGATGTTTGGACCAGGACTTAGCCATTTTTAATGATTTTTCCTGTCCCAAGCTTGTTTTTTACATCTTTTTCACCTTTTCTCAGAATTTTCTCTTTTCTTCTTGGGCAGGGGAGTTAAAAAAAATCCGAGGGAACCCTAGAAACATGATTTTTTCCCTTGAATCAATCTATCTACCTGGGACTTGAGAATTTAATGCATGTTATCAAAATTTACCCTGGGGGGTGAATTTTGGATAACAATTTGGTGACTCAGCGGGGTCATCTGCTTGCTAGATGAAAAGACTAGTAGCCTGAAGCAGTCCATTGGGCATGGAGTCATCAAATATTCTATTTAGAACCCCAACTGACTCAGAATGTGTAAGGAGGAAGATGGAATATCACTTGATGGAAGAAAGGACTGCAAAACACCTCCATGGACATCAAGCTGTGCCAAATCACTTAGGGAAAACAAAACTAACCTACAGCAAAACAATGTGCACAAGCACTTGGAGGAATGAAAATCTAATCTAATATTTACAAGGTAGTGAACTTCCCTCTAGAAGCAACGCTTGAGATAGATTCCATTAACTGAAATCTGTAGTTCTTCACCATCCAATGAGGCCAATTGGAAAGCATTGTTGTTCTTGCACTTCGTGACCATGTATGGGCCACTCCAAATGGCATCAAATTTTGAATGCCTTCCCTGTTTTTCTCTATCCACATCCCATTTCAACACTAGATCTCCAACCTGAAAAGATCTATCCTTGGCCTTCCTATCAAAGGTCTTCCTGATCAGAGCTTGATCCTTTTCCATTGCTTTGGATGCTTGATTTTTGATCTCTTGCAGCTCCATCAGCTCTGCATACCTCACCTCCATGGGCTCAAATTCTAGCAACTCCAGCTGCTTCACAAGTTCCAATGTTGGCAACTCAAGTGACATGGGCAAGATTGCCTCTCTTCCATAGACAAGTTTGAATAGAGAGTTACTTATGGATATTTTGGGAGTTATCCTATCAGCCCATAAGGCTGATTTCAGTTTGGTATGCCAAGACCTCTGATTCTCGTCAAGAGTCCTCCTAATAATCCTCAGCAAGTTCTTGTTTGTAGACTCAGCCTGGCCATTACCTTGAGGGTAATAGTTTGACGAAGTGCTTAAGTAGATACCATTCTTGACAACCCACTCAGTCACCTTAGATCTAATAAATGCCAATGCATTATCAGAGATTATTGTAGTAGGTACACCAAATCTGGTTGTTATCCCCTCATAAAAGTCTAATATGCTAGACTCATTTTCCTCCTTGAGTGCTACTGCTTCCGTCCATTTGGTGAAGTAGTCTGTGGCTGTCAAAATCCATTTGTGCCCTTGGCTTGAATTGGGATTAATGACTCCAATGAAGTCCAAACCCCATTGCATGAATGGCTGGTCAACTGAGATTGGATGCAATGGAAGAGTAGCAAGTCTCTCTTTTCCTGTGAAGAATGCACAATTCTTGCACTTCTTGATCCATGCATAGCAATCACTGAAGATTTTGGGCCAATAATAACTGGCCTTCATGATTTTTAGAGATGTCATTCTTGGTGCAAAATGACCACCAGCTGGTCCACCATGGAACTCTTCCAACACCCTTTGAATCTGATTTGTGCTAATGCACCTCAGCAACACTCCATTCACATCTTTCTTGAACAAAACTCCATCAACAATGGCCTATGGGACAACCTACAACCTGAAGTGTCTTCTTTGGGTCTTGTTCATCTCCGGAGGGCATAGGCTTGTGCCTAGGAAGTGTATAATACCTTGGGTCTAGCAAGGAGTGGGGGCAGCATTGTCTTCTTCTTGATTGCCACTTGGCTCGTGGTTGTCTTGGACTGTCAAAACAGCCTCTTCTTCATTACATACTTCTCTTTGCTTCCCCAAAACTAGTTGCTCGCACAATCCTTTCCCTCTTACCAGCTTGGTGATCTTGATCTCAATGTCATACTCCATGACATGGGTGATCCAACCTGCTCTTTTCTCATTCAAATCCTTGTTGAGGAGGAATTCCTTAACCCTAGCATGTGAGACCAGCAACTGGACCTTGTTGTTTGAGACTAAATGCTTGAACTTCTTCAAGCTTCTGATTACTGCCAGCACATGCTTCTCAATAAAAGATTACCTCACCTCATAGTCATCTAGGCTTTGGCTGAAGAAGGCAATTGGCTGCTCATCATTATCCTTGTTCTGTTGTACCAAAATGGCAGAAATAGTGTCATTACCTCCAAATGCATAGAGGATGAAATCCTTAGAGAAGTCCGGGTTGATGAGAGTCGGTGCTTGAGAGATTGCTTCTTTAATTGCTTCGAAACTCTCCTTGCCTTCTGCTATCCATTTGAAAGCCATGCTCTTCTTTAAAATTTTGGTGATGGGCTTGACAAGGGTTGCAAAATCTGGGACAAACCTCCAAACAAAGTTTATCCTTCCTAAGAAACTCTGAAGGGCTTTCTTGTGGCTTGGCAATGGTAGTGCTCTTATGGCTTCAACCCTTTCAGGATCAATTGTTAGCCCTTCCCTAGACACAATGTGGCCCAACAATTTTCCCTCGTGTGCCAAGAATATACATTTCTTTGGATTCAACGACACTCCAAACCTTCTACACCTCTAAAACACTTGTTTGAGGTGAAAGAGATGGTCTGTTGCATTCTTTGAGAAGATAGTGATATCATCTAGATATACCAGCACTATCTTGTTGATCAAGCCTTTGAACGCCATATACATAGCTTGCTGGAAAGTTGCTCCGGCATTTAACAGTCCGAATGGCATCTTCTTGTAAGCATATGTGCCCCATTTTGTAGTGAAGGCCATCTTGAATTGATCTTATTATTTCACATTATACAGTATAGAACTAAATATCCATTCTAGCAATGAAAACCTTTTTGAACCCGTAAACCTGCAAATTTGTTCCATGGATGGAAGCCAGATATGCGTCTTGAGTGATGCTCTATTAAGATCGCGAAAGTCCACACAATCTTATTTCCCATTTCTATTTCTTACCGGCACACCCAAGTTTGCACCCATCTTGAGTGTTTTGATGGGAGATGATACTGGCTCAATGAGCTTGCTTAACTCTTTCTCATGAGAGGTTAGATTATGCAGGATTTACTGGCCTTTGCTTGTGCTAGGAAGTGTATATACCTTGGTCTCCCCTACATGGAGTGGGGGCAGCAATTGGTCTTCTCTGATTGCCCACTTGGCTCGTGGTTGTCTGGACTTTCAACAAACAGCCTCTCCTTCATTACATACTCTCGTTTGGGCGTCCCCAAACTAGTTGCTCGCACAATCCTTTCCCTCTTACCAGCTTGTTGATCTTGGATCTCAATGTCATACCCATGACTGGTGATCAACCTGCTCTTTTTCTCATTCAAATCTTGTTGAGGATGAATTCTTACCCTAGCATGTGAGAACCAGCAACTGGACCTTGTGTTTGGACTAAATGCTTGAACTTCTTCAGCTCTATTACTGCCAGCACATGCTTTCTCAATAACAGATTACCTCACCTCTAGTCATATAGGCTTTGCTGAAGAAGGCAATTGGCTGCTCATCATTATCCTTTTCTGTTGTACCAAAATGGCAGAAATAGTTCATTCCACCTCCAATGCATAAGGCTGAAATCCTTAGAGAAGTCCGGGTTGATGAGAGTCGGTGCTTGAGAGATTGCTTCTTTAATTGCTTTCGAAACTCTCTTGCCCTTCTGCTATCCATTTGAAAGCCATGGCTCTTCTTTAAAATTTTGGTGATGGGCTTGACAAGGGTTGCAAAATCTGGGACCAAACCTCCAACAAAGTTTATCTCCTTCCTACGAAACTCTGAAGGGCTTCTTGTGGCTTGGCAATGGTAGTGCTCTTATGGCTTCAACCCTTGCAGGATCAATTGTTTAGCCCTTCCCTAGACACAATGTGGCCCAACAATTCTTCCCTCGTGTGCCAAGAATATACCATTTCTTTGGATTCAACGACACTCCAAACCTTTACACCTCTAAAACACTTGTTGAGGTGAAAGAGATGGTCTGTTGCATTCTTTGAGAAGATAGTGATATCATCTCAGATATACCAGCACTATCTTGTTGATCAAGCCTTTGAACGCATATAATAGCTTGCTGGAAAGTTGCTCCGGCATTTAACAGTCCGAATGGCATCTTCTTGTAAGCATATGTGCCCCATTTTGTAGTGAAGGCCATCTTGAATTGATCTTATTATTTCACCATTATCTAGTTATAGCCTAAATATCCATCTAGCAATGAAAACCTTTTTGAACCAGCTACAACCTGGCAATATTGGTTCCATTGATTATCAATAATGTTCCTTGAGTGATGCTCTATTAGATCGCGAAAGTCCACACACAATCTTATTTCTCCATTTCTCTTTCTTACCGGCACCAAGTTTGCAACCCATCTTGAGTGTTTGATGGGGAAGATGATACTGGCCTCAATGAGCTTGCTTAACTCCTTTCTCATGAGAGGTTCGATATGAGGATTTACTGGCCTTTGCTTTTGCCTGACAGGCTTGGATTCCGGATCTAGCTCAATAGTATGTTGTGTCAATTTTGAGTTGAAACCTCTTAAATCTTTGTAAGTCCAAGCAAAGACATCTGGGAACTCTTGACAAAGTTGAACAAAATTAGATTTCTCTTGCGCAGTACTTATTTTGCCAATTTGCAATGTCTTTCCTTCATCTACTAAAATAGGCTTTGAATCTTCACCCTTTACTTGAAAGTTCACTTTCTCCTTCCGGAACTGATCATTCGGGTTGAAGATTGACTCCAAGGTTATGAGGCCTTTTGGTAATTTGTTAGTTCTCAGATGCTCCACTTGGTCACCATATTGCTGCTCCAGCTTGTCTTGATTTCTGGCAGAGAACTCAGCTTCTTCTTGCAGGAAATTAACAATCTGCTGATCATTCTCGAAGACTTGCCAACTTGTGTTGTTATCCGGAACAGCTGGTCTCACAACCACTTTGATATGAGGCTGAGATTTTTCACTTTTGATATTTTCTACAACGTCAAATGCAGCCCCAATTGCTGCCAATCTATCCGCTACTTCATTCCTTTTCCTTGGGATGGAATTGATGCTAAAAGCTTCAAAATCTTCAATAAGATCCCATACCCGATTTTTGTAGCACTTGAGTAGATTATTCTTGACAGCATGCTGCCCCTTAACTTGGTTTACGATCAGCTCACTATCACCAAATACTTGCAAATTCTTGATGCATTTCTTCTTTGCCCAGTGCAATCTATGAATTAAGGCTTCATACTCAGCTGTATTGTTTGAACAGGAAAACTGGAAACGGAAGGCTGAGTAATACCTTATACCTTGCGGTGAAATGAGCATAGCTCCTCCTCCTGCACCTTGTCTACTCCTTGACCCATCAAAGAAAAATTGCCATACTTCATTCTTGTCTTTATGATCTGGCTTGGTGATGTTGGGGAGAGGTTGATCCTCTTCATGTAAACAATAAACTCCTAGCTCAGATTCTTCTATTTCTTGATAAGGATCAAAAGCATGCACTTTGCTTGCCCATTCATCAAGAGTCAAATCTGGGATGCTTCCAACCTTGGTGTCAGCTTCATCGGTGCTTGGATAATCTTCTTGATCAAACGCTGAATAGTTGGTATTGATTTGGCTTGTAGTGTAAGGCTCAATGTGAAAGTTTGCAATAGGCTCAGACCTGATTGTGGCTTTGGTTCCATATCTTGTTTTGAACAACATGTGTGACCAATCCACCAAAAAATAGCCTCCAATTTTAGCAGTGAAGTCTCTTGACAAGCACAGTGCAAAGAGTGGTGGCAGGTCTATGACTGACACATCTTGTAACACTATTACATTGGGACATGCGTGTAGTGTGAGGCTCAAACCTTTGATTACTCCAACCATTGTCACTGTTGTCCCATCTAATTGCACTACTCCTTTGAATATGACTTCATATTGAAGTCCTAATTGATCTGTTATTTGCTTGGACATTACTGAACTACTTGCCCCAGAGTCAATCATGCAATTATGTACCAACTTGTCTCCTATGATCAATGAAACATAAAATGGAGGGGGCTTCAACATTTTACCTTACTGTCCTCCATGATTTCCTTTAGGCTGGGCAGCATTTGTGAGTACTTTGTCTTGCATCTGAACTTGTTGATTCGAAGTTGGCCAGTCCTTCATGGCAACTTGCAGCAGATCTCTTTGGCCTAGGATGGATAGGGATTCCCACATTGATATGTTTACATTTGTTTTCTTCATCTGATCAATGATACTGAATGGAGATGAAGTATCCCTCTGCTGTCCCTTGGCTTGCACATTCATTCCTTGCAAATGGGCAGCAACAACTGGCATTTGGGTTGGCCTAAGGGCTGTCCTTGGCTGCCCTTGCACATTTGAAATTGGATTCTGTTGGCCAACCACTTGTGGAACCATGTAAGGTTGTGGATTCATTGGGGCTAATGGCTACTCTTCACCCAAATTCCTCATTTTTGACCTTGTGTTGGCTGCAACACATTGAGAAACTACCTGATTCATGCCACATAAATCTTCTGCTTGCCAGTTTACCAATGTGGTGTCATTTGGGGCTGATTGTTGTTGGAATGTTTCTTGTTGTTGGTTGTTTCCTTGACTGCCCTCACCCTCCACACCAGTAGTTGTTACCATTAGTGCTTGATTCAAAGCACCATTGAAGCACATGGATTGGTTATGAGGCTCATTGCATGGAAAACACCAGTCATACTCCTGAGCAATGTTGTTTTGTGTTGGCACCAATGCTTTAGAGGCGGATATGGCATTGGGATTATAGGGCTGAAATGGTCTATTGGCAAGAGTCCTTGTTTGATTCATATTTGCAGCCGGGTTAGGAGGCCTTTGTGGTTGGTATGGCTGCCTGTTAAGCTGAGCTTGGGGTTGATAAGAAGGTCTGAAACTTTCGGCCTGCTGCCTTTTTAGAGTAACCAGCTCATTGCCTAGGTTTTGCAATTGCTTCATGACTTCTTGAAGCTCATTTGGGGCACTTGGAGATGAAGTGGAAGCTTCATTTGAACTCTGATTTCTAGGAGTGGGAGAAGTAGCCAAACTAGGTGCTTGATTGGTGTTTGGATTCTCTAAACTTGGAAACAGTGGCATGGGGGGTCTAGGGGAAAGTTTTCTAGCTTGGATCAAACAATTTTCAGCCCTAATGGAAATGCTATAAGCCATAGGGATAGTTATGCCTCCCATGGACTGAATTAACATAGAAATATCAGAATTTAAAGATTTGAGATAGTAGAGAAAAGCACCTTCTGCTGTTGGCCTGACTACCACTAGAATTCTCTCCTAAGTCTTTTGAAATCTGAAGTTGAAATCGGTCAGCTACTCATTGGGAGCTCTCTTGACAGTTGTTAGCTGCTCCAAAGGATACAAGTTGTCTCCCTTCTCTCCAAATTGCTCGTGAAGTGCTATACACAACTGATTCCAATTTGTGATAGAACTAGCTCCAAGGCTTCTAAACCATTACAATGCTTTACCCTTGAATGAAGATGCCAGTAACTTGACAGCCACTTGCATTTCATTGATTTCATGGATTGCACAAAGGTTAGCAATATCTTTGACATGATCACCTGGAGTAGTCTGATTTTCTCCAGTGAAGTAGGGAATGTTCTTCAAGGCTGCTATAGGAATTGGATGTTGTGCATTGAGGGCAAGTGGGCTGCTACCTGTGAATTTGACGTAGGGGTTGTTTTGTGCCATTCTAATTAGTCTTAAAACCCTTGTTGACTGAATGAAAGGCCTACTAGGTGGAGGAGTTGAGAGAGTTTTGTTTGGTGGAGATGGAGACCTTTGAATCCTTCTTCCTCTTTTCCTTCTTCTTGGAGATAATTGCAGGTATTCAAATAGCACTTCTTCTTCTCTAGCTCTTGACCTTGTGGTGACTCTTCTCATGAGTTTTTAGGCCTGCACTGCTGAAACCAGTTGATTCTTCCCCTTGGAGTCGCCAGATATGCAAATAATAGCTCTTTTTAAGAAATACAATTGCAATAGATGCACATCAACTTTGCTATAATAAAAATTAGACCTCTAGTCCCACCGGGCATGCCAAAACTGTTGTTGTAGACTCACAGCACCCCTGGATGCAGATCAGGCTTCTAGGTTGATCATTCTAGCATCCAGTGTGATTGCACAACATGGAAACCTCTCTCCAAGTGTGGGGACTTGTGAAACTGAGAGAGGAATCTCCAGATTAGATGCTGGTTCCTCAACTCCTCTGATTATATCTAATGCTTGCACAAATACAGAGGTTCAGGTCCTAATCCTATTCTATATTGCAAGGAGACAGGGATAGAAGTGCAAAAATTAAAACTAACTAAAAATGGTGATGCACCAAAAGGAGTGGTGAATATTCTTGTCATGCAAATAGACACAAACCAAAGATTTCAGCATAAAACATACACAGACTGAGAAGATATAATTTAGGATCTGAAATGAAGCAAATAACACAAACAAAGGACTGAAACCCATTCACAAAGCTTGCATTATTATTTCCAATGTCAAAAACACTGCATTACAACCTCAGAGAGGTAAAAAACTATTACATTCTTTGAAGAGGTCTGATTCTTGCAATAATCACTTATTGGAGGTGAAAGTAGAAGATTGCTATGCCAAAAAAGTATTCCCCCCTAGAATGAGCCAAAACTGGCTTTTACATTGCATGGGTCGAGCCCAGGAGAGAGAAAAACATACAAAAATGTGGGAACCCATTCCTCATTGATTGCAAATGCATTAAATCAGCATGGAGGACCTTACAAACCCATACCCTTCCATTTTTGACCGAAATGGAGGGGAATGTGACCCATTCTACATTAAATCTGGTCGCTGAAATGTCACTTCTGGCCATGAACACGTGTCAGAGATGTTTCTTAACTTTCTCTCTCCAGACTGCTCCAAAATTCAAGATTAACCCTGGAATCATGTAGAGAATTTTATAAGCTTTCCAATGATATAAAAAACGTGCAAATCCAAGCTCTAGATCGAAAGATATGGTGATCTGAAGATTTAGGGCACAAAACAGGTGAAAATGTGTTTTGAAAAATTTTCCCACGCTTCGCCACATGGATGACACGTGTCAAACACTGATTGGATGCGTAATTCTCTCTCTCACTTACCCGTGGGTTTTCTTGAAATTTTTGACCTTTTGTATCCTTTTGGAACATTTTCCACTTTTTCCCCACGTCCCCGCAACTGGGGACACATGGCATGATCTGGTTGGAGGACAGGGGCGCAGGATCATCCTTCATCTTTTAGTTTTTGGCCAAAACTTCTGCCAAATTTTCCAACTCCTGCTCCTTAGGACACGTGTCCTCTTTTTATTGGCTCAGGCCAGCACTTCAAACCTCGCCCTTTGAACTTTTGGACCTTCTCCTTGTGACACGTGGCATCTCCTGATTCGTCCACGGGCCAGCCAGCTTTTCACGTCCACCGCATCCTTTTGTCCCAGATGTCCCTTTGCTCTTTGGGACAAAAACTTCCGATCCACCTGAAATGGGCTTCTCTATCCCTTTTCTGCCGATGACACGTGGCGTGATCTGATTGACTTTTAGCTCCTTCGGCTCTCCGCATCCACCGCGTACTTCTGTCCTAGTTGTCCCAGTGCTAAAGTTCTCTATTTCGGCCGATCCGGGTGGTTCGCGTCCTCACGGCCCAAATGTCCCAGATTTTTGCTCAGCAGTTAGTCAATTTTGCTTCCTCCTTCGGCCGAATCGGCCTTCTGCGTCCTACGCGTCCCGATGTCCTAGATGTCCCTTTGCTTCGCGGACCGCCTGGAGGCCTTTCGGCCGGTTCGCGCCCCGACGTCCCAACTGTCCCAAGAGACGCTTGGACCAGGACTTAGCCATTTTTATTGATTTTTCCTATCCCAAGCTTGTTTTTTGCATCTTTTTCTCTTTTCTTCTTGGACAGGGGAGTTAGAAAAAAATCCGAGGGGACCCTAGAAACATGATTTTTCCCTTGAATCAATCTATCTACCTGGGACTTGAGAATTTAATGCATGTTATCAAAATTTACCCTGGGGTGGTGAATTTTGGATAACAGTTATTAGTCATAAAATCTTGATGGAAGGCTACTTATGGCCCTCCCATTTCAAGAATGTATCTCTCCTAGTTTGAAAATGTGAAAGTTTCCAACGGTTCTCAGAAAGGATGAAATATTATAGATCCCTACCCCTATAGCCTATTTCATTAGATGCTCCATTTAAATAATGGGGAATATATTTTATAGGTGAATTATCATATTCTTCAAGTGTTGGTCATAAATGGATATTGGTAGCCATTGGTTATTTCACCAAGTGGGTTGAAGTTATCCCTAGCAAGAAGGAAACACGTCAAGTAGTCATGGACTTCATCCTCAATCACATATTTTAAAGGTTTATGGTCCCCACTAAGTTAGTTGTTAATAATGCCATGAGTTTCAAAGAAAATCCATTGGAAACAATGTGCCATGAGTATGGCATAACCTTGGCCTATGCATCAAACTACAATCCCTAAGGAAATGGGAAAGAAAAATAAATAAATAAGAACTTACACAAAATTCTCAAAAGATCATTAGAAACAAATTAAAGGAAGTGGGGTGAGAAGCTCAAGTTTTCACTTTGGGTAGATAGAGTTACACCTAGAAAGATGCATGTAAGATCCATTTCAAATTGGTTTACGAGGTTCAAGCTCATTTTCCCCTTCATGTGCAACTATATGCTTATCAGTTCATATAATAGTTAAATTATGGGTAAGGAGTAAATACTTATGAATCCATAATCAACCAGATTGTGGAGTTGGATGAAGTAAGAAGGGAATCCCATCAAAGACATGTTAAGTTCATAGAGAAAATCAAGAAGATATTTGAAAAAAAGATTACCCCAATAAATTTTCATTTAGGAGACTTGGTTCTGTTATGGGACAACATACATGAAGATAAGGGAAATCATTGAAAATTCGATGCCCTATGGATGAGACCTTACTCCTTTCACATTAGGATTGGAGAACATACTTTCTTCCTGAGAGACTTGGAGGGACACTTACTAGAGTTTCATGATAATTTTAGACATCTCAAGCACTTCTTAGACTAAATCAAATAGTCATGTATGTTTTTGTAAATTGTACAATTTTTTTATTTTACTTTGTTATTCCCTTTTTGTGCTTTTTTCTACAGTGATCAAGTTTTCATTCATTATCATTATACCCATGGAATTATTATGTATCTATTTGATGGACTATGTGTGTTTGTAACCATGACTCCTTACCCAATGGACTAGGAACTTGGTCTGTGTTTTGTAAAAAAATTGTGTATAGATCTTTTGGCACCCACGAGGGGTACCTATCCCCAATCAAGAGCCAATGTT